>NDGM010397587.1:0-11443 GCA_002564305.1 Octomys mimax | reverse complement strand
CCTTCCTGCTCCCCACACCTCCCTTCTCTTCACTCCCATCTCCTCCCTCCAGGACCTTCCTGCTCCCCACACCTCCCCTCTCTTGATTCCCTTCCTTCCGACTCCCTCCTCCCCACACCTCCGCTTTCTGAGGTTATGCTGAGAAAAATCCGGAGGGGTTCCCGCATCACAAGGTGGGAAGGCCCAGGGCTTGGCACTGTAGCAGATGCCAGAGCCCTGTGTGGGGGCGGCGCCTAGAGAGGGGAAGTGGCCTCCTAGAGCCCCGGGAAGCTCACCACGGAGCTGGGCTGGCAGTCACCTCCTTCCTGCGGATCCCCTTCTAGCCCTGTCCGCCAGATAGTTTTTCACACTCCATGCAGTGAGGGCTTCGCCTCCAGGTGTGGCAGCCAGTCCCTGGCTCGAGGGTCTCTCCCACCAGCGGCTTTCCAGAACATTCCCACCATCTCTCATAATATGAAGCACTCATTACCATCTCCTTCTCAGAGTAAGACTTTCTCTTAGAAGAAAAACAAAAACAAAACCAAAAGTATGTGGCTTAGAGTAGAGCAGGGCTCTGAGACCAGGTGAAATCCTTTCACAGAGAGGCTTGTCTGCCTCTGTGGAGAACCGCGGGCTCTCTGGAGTGCCCCTCACGTCCTCCACAGTGCTGGTGTGCCCGAGAGCAGCCTCCACACTCACCTCCCAGCTTGATGAACCACAGTCATGTTTGTCCACTAGAAAGTGACAGTGAGGCTAATGAGTTTTCATGCCCATCGAAACAGAGCCACTTTGCAGTGTGGGAGAGCAAAGGGGCCCACGGCCCCTGGCCCGTGTGCTGTGGGAGACCTGCCTGTGCTCACCCCAGGAGCCCCAGGGCAGCCTGGCTCGAGCCGTGGCTTTCCTGCCTAATGTGACATGCCCTCCCTTACCCGCTCTTGGGTTTTTCTTTGCACACTCGGCCCATCTCATGATCAGTCAGTGCAGTACCTTAGCCAACCTGATGATCTTTCCCAGCTGTTACTCTAGCGATCATTCTATCGTTAGCCTACTGTGCTGGAGAAATGGGCCTGACACGCGGCTGGCTTCCTCTCCTGCCTCCCTGGAGGATGGACGAGCTGGTGGGCGGGGAGGCCCAGGCCTCTGGTGGGAAGCTACCTGGGTCTGAACGTGGCTGTGGCCCAGCTGTGTGACCTGGGGTGAGCAGCTCAACTCCCCAACCTGGCTTCTGACCTGAAAAATGCGAGTAAAAGCACCTCTCTTGCAGGGGTGCACAGAGCACAGGCGGAGCACGTGACTGCCCACCCCCGAGCGTCAACCTAGGCAGCCCACTGTCATGGTGGACCTACGGGAGGTGGCGGTGCTCACGGCCCTGCCTTGGTGAGCTTCGCAGGAGGCAGGTTGAAGATCCAAAGATGTTACAGAGGGACTCTTGTAATATCTGCTATATACACTTGAATTTTTTTTCTAAAACCAGTAGGTCCATATTTCTTTTCTGTATAGCTTAAAATATTTGTTATCATAAAAATGACATATTTACAGTTACTACCAAAAATTCCATAGAACTGCTTGAAGACTAGTTTTAGAATAAAATACATCATATTGAAAAACTCATCAACTCCATTTTCTACCTTCCCATCCTTTTGAGTCTGCTGTGGTCTGAAGGTGCCCCCAGGTGATGCTCTGAGGAGGTGGGGTCTCGGCAAGGTGGCCGGCTGTGGGAGTGGAGCCATCCCGAGTGCCGGCCTGGAGAGCTTGCTCAGCCTTCTGCGCGCAGCTTCCTCTGGGACCTCCTGGCCACCAGGCCTGTGAGCAGGAAGTTTCCGGCACTGTTAGCCGTCCAGCTTGCAGGGTTTTGTTACAGCAGCCTGGACCGTCTGCGACTGTCTCTGCTCCTCTGCCTGCCTGCCTGCCCGCCCGCCCCAGGGCACCCCAAGCCTGCCTGCCCAGCCCCACCTGCCCCGGGCCCTCCTCTCCTCCGCAGCCACACTGTGCCTCCTCCAGAGATGCCTTCTCTGTTGATTATTCCTCTACTTCAAGCAGGATGCACCCATCTCCTCCTAGCGCCCGCAGGTAGTGGAGCCCAGAGCCCTCCTTCAACCCTTTGCCTGCCCGCGTCCTATGGAGCGCTGCAAGGTTTCTTCAGACATGTCCATGGTTACTTCTCAGATGAGGCCCCAGATGACCTTGGAAAGGGACAGGCTCACAGCCAGGCTGCCCCTGATCACTCCCTGGCTGGAGGGCTGCTTCCCACCCCTCTCTCAGTGGCTGGGCTCAGTGCGGCAGGTAGCTTAAAGCCCAGAGTTCCGAGGGGCTGAGATGGGCCTGGCAGCTCAGCTCGGCAGAGGTCTGCCTCAGACACCGCTCGGTGGCCAGGCCTTGGCGAGCTGGGCTCTGCACCTGGCTGCCTGAGCCAGGGACGTCTTCCAGGGAAGCAGAGGAACAGGGCACAGTGCTGAGAGCGCTGCTTCTGAGCTCCTCGCAGCCGCGCAGACCTGGGCAGCATGCTGCTTGCTACAGGCTGGAGCCCTGGGTCTCTTTAGGTTTCTTTTCTTGTTTGGGGAAATGGGCATGGCTTCTCCCTGAGCCCCTTTGCCCTCCTGCCACCTGGCTGGCGCCCACTGCCTTGGACCAGCCCCCTGGCTGAGCTGGCAGCGACTGAGGATTTAGGAGCCAGAGTGCTCCCAGCCCTCCCACGCCGTCATTTGGTCACCACAGTGCCCTGTCTAGTTTGCAGATTTTAGTTTCTGTTCTTTCTACTTGAGAAAATGGAGGCTCGGAGGGGCTAATCTTCCCAGAGCTCTGTGCTTCAGAGCCACTCTGGGCGGTACAGTGACCTCTTCCTCAGCCTTGACCCTCCAGCCTGAGCCCTCTACGTCAGGGGTCTCCTCCACCAGCGGCAGACCTTCTGCCTGGCAGCTCCAGCACAGTGCCCACTTCCAGGGCTCAGCACTGCCCTTGACTCATCTGAGTCCTCCCAGGATGCCACATGAGCGCTCTGGCAGGGGAGGCGTTGGCTGCGCAGCTGTGACACCCACAGACGCCTCTCAAGTGTCAGAGGACCCCGTGGACGACCCTCCTAGGTCACTCATCCCATGGAGGAGCTATCTGAAGTCCTCAAGCTAGCAGAGCAGCTCTGCAGGGTCCAGCTGCTGGCCCGGGATGGGCAGAGGCTGCTGGCTGGTGGTGGGAGCCTCCGTGCCACCCCAGCCTGGGCCGCGCTGCAGACACTTGATCATGAGTGTGTGGGCACAGAAAGGTGAGGGCTGCAGGGGCTTCTCCTCCTCTCCTCCTCCGCATGCCTACATGGAAGTCCAGGGATCATTTCCTTCCGCCTGTCCTGATGGCGGCGTTTGTACTAAGCAACGTGCCAAGACCCCACCTGCTTCTCCTTTTGGATCAGGTTGAACACACAGGGTGTCCGTCACCTGGTGAAAGCCTGGGGCCAGGCCACCAGGAGAAGCTTTCTCTCCCAGCATGGCCATCTGCGTCCCTTGCAGATGTTCCTCCCTTGTAGGCGCGCAGCACACACAGCCCAGGTCAGAGCGTGCTGGCTGCCTGGGCCTCTCACCCGCAGTATCCAGAGCGCCAGCATCCCACCTCTTCCCACTGCAGTCAGGGGCCAGGACTGCGTGCCCCAGAGGGTGGAGGGCACTGGCCTCGGCTCACCTGGCCTGGAGTGAGAGCCGAGCAAGCCGGTACCATGGCTGACTGCAGACTGCTCATTACCCCGAGGGACAGGTGCAGCAGCCCAGCTGAGTACCCTGCCCCCCAGAGTCACCTACGGCATGGTGCTGGCTTTAAAGCCACAGGAGAAGCCGCTGAGGGACTCTTCACGAGAACGGAGCCCAGGCCAGCACGTTAAGCATCCTTACTGTCAAGTGTTGGTAACTAATTTAGGACTCCGTAATATGCTCTTAGCCTGGTTTAGACCCTGCCTGGAGGAATCTAAGCTAGACAGCAGGAAGAACTTCCTGAGATGAAGACTGGGACTTAGAGGAGAGGAACAAGCTATGGGTGTCCTGCGTGCTGTCCTGCCGAGGTTTGGGGCAGGGCACGAGAAGATGGCCCATGCGCAGGGTGCTAAGAGTGCTTCCTGCCTGCCTGCTGCCAGCCTGGCTGCGCATAGCCTCCCTCCCTTGGTGAATGCTCCCTCAGCTTACAGCGGAGGCAGTGGTGACTTCTCCCTCTTGGCGGAATTGTGAAGGTTGGGCAGGCGGGCGTGGCCATGGTGACCAGAAGCAGGCACATAAGATACACAAGGACTTTTCCCTTCTATCTAATGGACGCTCCCTACCTGAGAGTCAGATGTGAAGGGGACAAAACCGTCTGTGTGGGCTTTCAGGGGCCTTGCAGGGATAAAGGGATAAGGGTCTGGATACGGTTTGGGAAGCCCATGGAGCAGGGGAGTCTCCACCCAGCATGGCGACAGCTGGGCAGCAGCCCATCAGCGGTGGGTGACAGCCCAGGAACCGATGAGTTTACCCTAACTGAAGGAAGGGCAGGAGAGGCAGCCTTGGGGTGTCTGGCCATCCGGGGCACTGAGGGCGCCAGCTAGCTCCTGAGTTCTGTGTGGCCCGGGTGCCTCAGGGTCAGAGATGATCCAGGGCGTCCTCGCTCAGGTCTCCGCTCCCCATGTACTCCTCACTGACTCAGCACCTCTCACCCTGCACGGCCCCTGCCCCTGCATCTCTAGTAACAGCAGCCTTCCTGAGTGACAGAGCCCGGGAATAGCAGGGCCAGTGGATCTGCATGTGCTGCGGAGGAGAGAAGGCAGCCCGCCCCAGGTGCAGAACCAGACACGGCGCCGCACCCCGCAGCCAGCCGTGTTCAGCCTGCAGCCTTACAGCCCATTCAGATACAAGTGAGAGCCACATGAGTATTGTCACCTGTCACTTTGAGGGCTGTTTTGGTCATTAGCAGAGATCACGTGGGTGGGGTGCTTAAGATTCCCAAACATCAGTAAGCCCTGGTTGCTCCCCTGCCTCCTGGCCTCCAGGCTCAGCCTGTTCATCCATCACTTGTTCTTGGAAAGCAAACAGTGCCAAAACCCAGCACCAACATCTGGGAAAGACAGGCCCCACTTCTCCCGCTGGGCGGCTGTGATGTCATTCCACCCTCCCTGACCTGGCAACCCCAAGAACACCCAGGAACCACACGTCTGTTCCCCGCACACAGGTATACCCACATGTCCTCAGCCACTAGAGCTGCTCCGTCACTTGGGGTCGGGTGACTACCAGGAGTTGCTTCTGCAGCATCATCCAAGTCTGCTGCAAACCACCAGGACAGGAGCTGCTTCTCCTTCCTGGCTAAAGCTGCGTGGATCTAGTGGAGAGGCAGCGCTGTGGTTTGTGTGTGGCTTGGCTGGCTTCTGGGTTACATTGCTGCCATTTCCTGGGCACTATCGGGAGGGGAACTTCACTGACATCCTGGCTTCTTGGCTGCAGGTTTGGGAGTGAATTAGGCAGGAACTCGCTGTGTGGGAGAGGCCTGTAGCCCAGCACTGTGGAGAACTTGCACTACCAACGCGGGATGGATCAGCTTTCACTCCTGCCAGGGGCCTGTCCGTCGTCCCGGGATCCCTTGCCTTTCTTTTCCTTCTCCCACCCTGTCTCTTGTGCTGGGTGCGCAGCAGGACACAGCAACCACTTCTCGGTGCCTCTGGGTGTCAGGCAGAGGGAGGTGCTGGGACCTGGTGGTCCCTGCGGGTAGCACCTGGGTCAGCACTGGGGAAGGGTTTGTGACGGGTCCTCCCCTCTGAGCTGCAGCTCTCTCCCTCTGTATGTCGGCGCTGGTTAATCCCACACTGCAACGACAGCTTTTGCCCAAGCCAGGTCCAGTGCAAATAAGAGCAAGAGTCGGGACAGATGGCCAGGAGTCGGGACAGATGGCCAGGTGCACAGACGGCCTTAAAGATGCTGCTCGTTGGCTGGGGATGTAGCTCAGTGGTGAGTCCTGTCCAGCAAGCAAGAGAGCCTTAGTCAGGGCAGAGGAGATGTCTCAGTAGAATAAGCGCTTCCTTGGCAAGCTCAAGGGCCTGAGTTCAATCCCCAGTTCCACAAAGAGAGAGAGACAGAGACAGAGAGAGCCTAAGTTCAATTCCCAGTACAAACAAAGCTTCTTTGACCCAAAACTTCACTTCTTAGACTATATCCTAAAGAAAGAGTTATATGAGATATCTATTAAGGTGTTCATCAAGGTGCTGTTTATACTGGGAAGCCTCAGAGACTAGCCACATGCCCCCTCTGGACTGTAGTTGTGGAACAGTGCAAGCCACCAGAAGATTGTGTCTCCAGAGCTTTAATTGTCTTGAGGAAACACTTTGGACATAATGAGAGAACACTGTGTAAATTGTACAGTCAGTGTCATCTTAACTATGTTTTAAATGGACAAGTTAAAATGAAGAACTATATAACAGTGAGGCAGGAGGATCATGTGTTTGAGCTGAGCTTGTGCAATTTAGAAAACTTAGAAACCCTGTCTCAATGTAAAAAAAAAGGCCAAGGATGTAGTTGAGTGCAAGACCCTGGTAACACACACACACACACACACACACACACACACACACGAGACAGACAGATACACACATAGCGATGTCTGGGAGAAAGCTCCTTCTGTTTTCGTCTTTATCCTTTATTTGCTTAGTACAGGGTCTCACTACACAGCTCGGACTCGTAGTGACCCTCCTGCCCCAGCCTTCCCAGTGCTGGGGTTGCAGGTGTGGGCCACCACGTCTGGTTGCAGTTGCCAGCACAGTGCACAGGGGCTTCTGAGCTGTGCGGTACTGGGGAGCGAATCTAAGTCCTTGTGCTTGCCAGGTGGGTGCTTAGACCATGGAGCTAAGCTGTCTTCCCCAGCCCCTAAGACAGAATCTCAAGGCTGGCCTTGAGCTCACTTCGTAACCTAGGCTGACCTCAAACTCACAGTGACCTGCTGCCTCCGCCTCCTGGGTGCTGGGAGTACAGGTGTGGACCACCACGCCCGGTATCTCTTTTTTGTAGTCTCTTATATTTGACAATACATGTATATGTTGCTCTTTTTTTATTTTATTTTAACGCAGGGTCTATAGGGTCTCACTACGTGCGTACATCAGACTCATAGTGATTCTCCTGTTTTCAGCCTCCCAAGCACCAGGATTACAGGTGTGCGTCACCACGCCCAGTCTCAATCTCCATTTTAGCGTGCCCCTGGGGTCAGGGCCGGCACAGCATGCTGGGGATCGAACCCCAGCCACTGCACTCTGCCTAAACAAGCGCTTTAATCCGCTGAGCTATCAGGCCAGCCCACTATATGTTGCTTTTTAAAGTAAGAAAATACTGGGCTAGGGAGCTGGCTCAGTGGTATAAACACCTGAGTGGCAAGCGCCCAGGTGCAATCCCCAGCACTGCATTCTGTGCCAGCCCTGGAACCCACAAAAGCGGGCATGGGGAGCGCACACCTGTAATCCCAGTGCCTGGGAAGCTGAGATGGTAGGATGGCTAGGAGTCTGAGCCGCGTCAGGAGTCCCTGTACCAATAAAGAAGGAAGGAAGGAGAAGGAGAAGGGAAGGGAAGGGAGAAGGAAGGAAACACTATTTTTTTATTTTTTATTTTTTGGTATTTTGAGAAAGGGACTCACTATGTAGTTTAGGCTGGCCTCAAACTTGTGATCTTCCTGCTTCAACCTCCTGAGTGCTGGGATTATAGGTATGTTCGTCATGCTTTGCTAAAATAAGAAATAAAAATCTAAGTTTAGAGCAAGAATTAGCTGGTAGGGTGGTATGCGCCTGCAGCCTTGCTACTTGGGAGGCTGGAGCAGGAGGCCGCTTGAGCACAGGAATGCAGGGTCAGTTGGCCAGAGTACCAAAACCAAAAGAATGAATGAGTGAATGGGGTTGAAAAGTCTTTTTTAAAAGATAGCTAAAGCCAAGTGCGCTAGCACAGGCCTGTAGTCCCGGTATCCGGGAGGCTTCAGTGCGAGGCATGGGCTGGGGTGTAGCTCAGCAGCACGAGGCCTGGCTGGCAAGGGCGAGGCCCTGGGTTCAATTCCCAGTAGAAGTGAGAGGAGGAACGGAAGTTCAGAGGCAGCCTGGATGATTTAGAGGAGTCGAGGCCAGCCTGGGACTCACAGTGAGCCCCGCCTTTAAAAAGGAAGCGCAACTACAGTCCTTGATTAAATCCTGGGTCAAAGAAAACTATGACACCATCGACAGAAATTGGGCTGCAGAGTGGTTTTATTTTATTTTTTGTTTATTTTTGGTTTCTCTGTAATTCAGGCTGGCCTTGAACTCACTGTATGGCCCAGATTGGCCTCAAATTTGTGATGATTCTCGTGCCTCCGCTTCCTGAGTGTTGGGATTAAAAGTGTGCACCACCACACCCAGCTCTGGAGTATGGGTTTCTACAGGATGAGTTTTCTTTATCTACAATACTTGGGACTGGAAGTATTTTAGATTCCGGGATTTTTCAGATTTTGAGATGTTTGCATGGACTTCTGGCCCTTCTTTGTTGGTGAGAGCAGGGTAGTTCTCAGGGTGTGGTGACAGGGGAGGAGAAGGTAAATAAGTGTCCGCATTCCGCGGAGCCGGGTCTGCTGGGCTGAACTCTGCAGTGTGGGCTGTAGCCAGGGCCCGGGAGGAGTGCTAGCTCAGGCTGTCGCGGTTACCCGGTTCCTGCCCCTCCACGCGGCTCTCGCAGATGCCTCCGCGAGGCCCCTCCCACCCCAGGCCCCAATCCCACCTTTCGCCCTCTTCCGGCTGCACTGAAGCCTCGCTCCGATTTTGTTTATTCACTTCTGTTCCCCTCCTCTCCCCGACAGCACTTAGGTTTAAATCACTCCCCTTCCACTAGTAAACAAAACCACGTCCTGCTTTCGTAGCTCCTTTTCCCAGCCACGGTTTTAAAAACTAATCCTCAATCCCTTGCCGCCTGCGTTTTCTCTCAGTGCGGTCACGCTCCCCTTTGTCCTATGACCGCTTGCATCAGTCAGCAAAGGTGGGCCGGCCCGCACTGTTATCCCGTCCCGTGTCTCTTGGGTTTCACACTTCGGGAACAGCGCCTCCTCGGCGTTTTCGCTCAGATTGTACGTATGTGTGCGCGCATGTGTGTACTTACTGAGGCAGGGTCTGGCTGTGTAGTTCAGACCTCGGACTCACGGTGTGGCCAGGCTGGCCTCAAACTTGTGGCAGACTTGTGGCAATCCTCCTGCCTCAGCCTCCCGGTGGACTTATGTTAGAAAACTCTCCAAGTCCCTGTGCTGGGATCTTCGCCTTGCTGCCCTCCCTGCCGGAAGCGGCTTCGCCTGTCTCCTTCCCCCTTGCAGACTTGTCTAGGTATAAATGTCACTGCCGCAGGCAAGCTCCTTCCCAGCCCAGATGCACGGTACCCTGTCCTACAGTGACCCACCAGGCCGGTGGGTCCCTTCTAGGCACCCTCACGAGGGGAGGGGTTGTCTGTGCCACGCAGCGCCGTGGCCAGGCTCCTGCACCCTGGTGCCTCCCTTAGCTACAGGTTAGCGTCGCCTGGTGAGCGCCAGCCATAGTGCCTTGGCCCAGGCCCCTGCGTCTGGATCAGACTTCTGTGGACACGCAGTACTTTGAAAGTGCTGCAGGGAATTCTTTTATTTTTCTATTTTTTAAATGTATTTGGCACAGGATCTCACTACACAGCTCAGACTTGTAATGATCCTCCTGCTTTCAGCCTCCCCAGCGCTGGGATCATAGGTGTGCTCCACCACGCCCAGACTCGGTTGCGGGGGCCAGTGCCTCTTACGGTACTGGGGAATTGAGCCCCAGTCCCTGCACTTGCCTGACAGGTGCTTAGTCTGCTGAGCTATCTCGCTGGCTCTCTGCAGGGAAAGTCTGTTACACAACTTCAAGAGGATACCCACTAGGTTCTTTATAAATGAATAAATAAGCCCCTGAGAAATTAATCTCCCCAAACCCAATAAAGACATTTTCCTGGTTAAAATGTGTTACTTCCATAATTAAGGAAATTTCCTGTTTGATTTCAGCTAAGCTAAGTTGTGCATCCTACACGGTGTGGCCCGGTGCCCGGGAGGTTGTGATTATACCCACGTGTGGAGAAGGAGCTGTTGCTCTAGGTGAGGGGTGCGTCGGCAACCAGGCCTGCAGAGTCCAGCCGGGGCTGGTTTTCAGTTGGAAGTAGCAAAACCCCGAGAAGCTGGTCAAACACACAACGTAATTATTGGCTCCTGGATTGCACAACTCAGGACCTCGGGCACAGCTGGATCCAGCTGCTGCAGCTGTTTAGCCCTGGGAGGTGTCCTTTCCTGGCTCCCGTTCCCCTGAGTGTCTTTCCCCACGTGACAGAGGAAAGTTCAGTCCTTCCAGGCTTGTGATTTACTTCTTAGGGATGTACAGAAGGAGCCTGCCTGCAGCATTGTTTTCCATGACAGAATAAAAATGAAACCATATTTTTAAAAAGTGCAGCCTAAACGTTCCTGTTATTCTTTCTGCCTGCAGTCCAGTCTCCCTAATTGCTAAGTATAATTACCCGGGACTTGCATGTGCTGATTTAAGGATCCCCTTGGCCCTCGAAGGCACGGGGCCCCTGGGTGCCCACCTGCGGTCCCCACTCTGGCAAGGGTGCTCCTCCCTAGGTGGAGTCCAACACTCTGCCTCCCAGGAAAGCTTCTGGCGCTATCACGAGGCCAGCTGGGAAAGAGGGGATGCAAGCCCCACCTTTTGCTCTGGCCCTATAGAATCTTTGATATTGTTACTGAAAATTTAGAGATGCTAGGTCCTCAGAAAACTGGATTTTGTTTCATCTCAGGACAGCCTCCAAAGGGGCGGGGGCTTGGGCCTTCTATTATAAATAAGAAATCAGCTTTCAGAATGGTGGGGTCCCTGGCCCAGAGCCATGCAGCCTGGGTCTCTCCACTGTGCCCCCGTTAATTGTTGGGTCCCAGGATTGCGCACCTCCACCCACCCCGACTCTCATCCCTGGAGAAAGGTGCCGAGGGCTCTGAACGGTTTTCTAGCCTGGCCTCACTCCAGATCCGCTTATTTTTGCTTTGTCACGGCTGCCCGGACCCTGCCAATGACTGGGAAGTAGGTCACGGCTGCAGGGACACACGCGCTGGCGCTGCCTATGTTTCCAGAGCTGCCAGAGGCACCGGCTTCTGTGGCCCTGCTTGTATTTCATGTCCTAGTCCTGGCAGCCTTCATATTGTTGAGCCTCTTCCTTCTAGAATTCTCTGCTATGTAAGGAAGGTCTGGAGAAAGGAGTACTGGCGGTAGCAGAGCACTCCGGGGCTTGGGGACAGTCCTCACACCCCGCAGGAGTGGGTGACCTACTTATTGAGGGGGTTACTCCCGCACCAGTGCCCCCCACTTGGCCCTCGGAGCTGGCTTTGTCTTAGCACGCTCCTCTACAAGCAGTGTCGTTGGCAGACATAAGAAAGCTGTGATGAGGGGCTGGCGAGATGGCTCAGTGGTCTAAAGCACCTACTTGGAACAAGCTGAACT
>NDGM010397420.1:0-13740 GCA_002564305.1 Octomys mimax | reverse complement strand
TTTGTGGTACCTGGGATTGAACTCAGGCCTTTGCACTTGCTAGGGAAGCGCTTATTCCACTGAGCCATCTCCCAGGCTCCTTTTTTTTTTTTTTTTTTCCTTCCTGCATTATTGAAAGATGATACTAACATTGTACTCATCTTAGAGTTCTGAAAACAAGTTCTGAGAGGGGTTGAGTGGTTTGCTTAAAAGTAATCCAAGGCTTTTGATCTCACTTTGTGCCTGTATGCAAGCCTCTTTCTCTTCCTTAGTATCTCATCATTGCGTCTCAGCAGAGCCTAGGGATGTAGTGGGTTGAGGACTGAGTGAGTGGCTGTTTAGAGGGTGAAGACTAAAGGAAGATACCACAGAGGGGGACTCAGACCCCAGGTATAGCCCTTAAGGATGCCAGCTGGGAATAAAGGTGGGCTCTACACTAGGCTGAAGCCATTTGATCCCAAGCCACAGTCTACTCAAATTTCCCTCCTAACAGTCCAGAGAGTTCTAGGAAGCAGAGAGGAGAAAGAAGGCTTAAGGTGGGAAGAAGTAAGAAATATGAACTTGTAGAAGGGAGGTATTTCCTTTTTTTCATGCTCAGGAAATCAGCCTGGTTTGCATTGTGTGTCTTTTCAGATGCCCTCTTCTATCCAAATGTGGCTGTTGCCATGTTACTGTTTTGCATCCCCGGATCTGAGCAAGGATTCCTCCCCCTAGCCCCCCAAGGGTACTGGTGACTCAGCTCCTCCTCTCCTCTGGCTGCAGTCAAGGGAGGATGGAAGATGCTGAGAACAGAGACTATTTTGGCTTCTCTGACCTTCAAAGGGAACTCTTGGCAGCCAGGAGCAAGGGTGGGGCTGGTCTGGGGTGTATGTGGGTAGAAGCTACTGTGCTGTGGTCCTGGAGCTGGCCAGGATGGGAAGGGTTAAGGGGAAGAGTTCAGAGTTGGAGAGCTGGAGGCACACCCACTGGGAGTGAGTGCTAGAGCTGCCCAGGTCAGGTCCTTCTTGTGAGTTCTGCCGTACTTCACTGTCTGTGATTGAGGTAGATACTAAGGGTCAAGATTGCTATTTAATCCAAATAGCACTGTATACTAAATTAATAATTCACCCCTAGTAAGAAACCTTGAAACTGAGGTCCTGGCAGTCCTTGTTAACTCCTTCATTGAAAGGCTGGAAGTTCCCCACCCCTTTAGACCCTACTTCCCAAGTCTAAGAGTCCCAGGGTCAGTGGCTGCATAGTTGCTGTGCTGTGCTGCTTAGGACAGGCCCCCACATAGTTCCCAGGGTCCCTGTATCCCACCCCGTGGTTAAGGACTGTGTGTACTTAACAATTTCAAACTGCACCCCCACCCCACCCAAGTGAGCTGGATTTCTGCCTGCCTTTGTTTCTATAGCCCTGGTTTAGAAGAAGGCTCAGTTGGGCATGTGTCCCATCCCCCACTCCACCCTCCCATCCTCCCTTTGCCCCCCTCTCCCTTTGTCTCCTGCCCTTGCAGGGACTGAAGGTCACTCCCTGGGTCCATCTGAGGGGGAGGCAGCAGATGGTTTCCGCAGAGCTGTTCCATCCCTACTCTGAGCCCTAGTGCAAGGCTTTGGTCTTTCCACTGATGTTAAAAGAATATTTCTTAACTAAGCAGGGTTGGGAGAAGGGTAGTGTGGGCCACGGGAGATCAGCCTGGCTCTTTGAACTGCTAGACAACACTTAAACCCCCAAGGCCAAGCAGATGCCCTAAAGCACTGACACTGCAAGGCAAAGAAACGGTTAAGTCTCCGATGCCTCGTCAGGGACCAGCCCTCCTCCCCGCCCTGGTGCCGCCCTCCCATCAAGCCCCCCCCCCCACCCCACCCCAAGTGCCGCAGACTCTTTCCTGAAGCTGCCGGCTGAGGCCGGAGTGACCGCCTCCATGAGGGGTTCCCTCTCACACCCCAGGGTGAGAACTGACTGAAGGGCTTGGCATGGCAGGGTGAGGGTGCTGTGGAGGGGCGGTGGGATGGGGTCCCAGGAAGGGAGCCAGTACATGGATGGCGATTTGGTGTGTCTGGTGCTGGCCAGGCAGGGTGGGCAGGCTGGAAAATGAAGAGAAAAAAATGAGCATGACTGGCTGGGGTCGGCCAGGACCCGGACTCTGGAGGAGGCCAGTGGCGCTGTGACAGGCCGCCACTTCAGCTGGGCGGGGGTGGGAGACGTGGCCTGGGTAGCACCCGCGTGTTTCTGCTGGCCTTGCCAGACAGCCAGGGGCTCGGCGGAGTTTAGGGGCTCTGTTTTTGGCGAGAGGCAGGAGATTCTGAGACTGGGGTATTATGGGAATGCAACTAATGGGAGGGTCTCGGTGTCAGCCGGTAGATTGCTCAGCTGCTCGGTGTGGGGGTGATGGGGCAGTGAGTTTTTGCCAAGTAAGGGAAGGTGGGGAACACTATGGAAAAGAAGGAAGGAGAGGTCATCCGGACATGGCATGCGCCTCCTCACCATCCAGCCGGTTTGCATGGGCTCTGCCACCCTAGTCTCCATGGCCAGCTTGAGACTAGGGCTCCAAGGCCCCTTTCTAGCCCCCCTGAGGCCACTCCGGAGACAGAGCGCTCCCTGCCAGCAGCTGCCCCACATTCCCAGGCCAGCTGGCCCCACCCCCACCTCATCTCCGTTCTTCTTCCCAAGATGGGGGCTCTGGAACAGAGGAGCCGGTTTCTTCCTTTCCACTTCCCCCCATCCCCACCCCCCATGCAGAGGCAGCCAAGAAAATGACTTGTCATGCTGGGGTGGGGGGTGGGGGCGGAGCTGGAGGCTGAGCTCAGCGCGCACACTCACACACACTCACACACTGCGGCACACTGCAGCTGCCCGGGCGCCCCCTCCCTTCTGCCTCACTGCAGAGACACCTGCCCTCCTGCCTGCTTGGCCTCCGCTCCCTGCTACCCGCCAGAGCCCCACTCCTGGCTGAGGAGAGCCCCCCTGCCCCAAGAGAGACCCCTCTCCAAAGAAAAAGGGACGACAAATCAAGGTGCTGGAGAAACAGGGCTTTCCCCTAGGCCTGAGAGGGGTGCAGGATATAAACCATGTGCTGTAAGTCAGAAATGCTCCCCAGGAATAGGGCTACGAACATAGGTGGGGTCCTGTGCCAGGACAGACTGGCATCAGAGAAGTTCTGACTGTAAGGCTGTGGGGGTGGTAGATAGAAGGCCAATTAGTTTGAACCATAGCTATCAAGCCTCACCAAGCTCAAGACTGTCACCCTGTTTGTGAGGGGGAGCTCTTGCTCCCTCTGAAATGGAACTATTTGAGGCTGGCCGCTGGTTTGATTTGCCCAAGCCCTGCCTCTGCTTGCCTCTGATGTGGCTGTCACCCTCTAACTGACCTCAAAGATTCCCTAATGCCCAAGTCCATAGACAAAAACCCTTGGACCTCTCTTGGGCCCAGTATATCCTGTGTGGGACTTAAGCTTCTGACACCATCACAGACTTTGCTTCCCCACTGCTGCATCCCTCTGTACTGACAAATCCGCATGATCCTGGCCCTGTAGCTCTTCCTCTGAACAAAGCCCCTGGATCCAGGTTCTTCTTTCTGAGCCCCAGAAAGAAAAGACAGTTGGGCCACAGGAGTGAGCTGGGGAGCAGGTTATGTACTCTCCCCACAGACTCCTCCAGATAACCCATCTGTTGGGTTCTCTGTTAGAAGGTTAACTCTCACGTGGCTGCAGGTGGGAAGGGGTTGGTGGGGGTAGAGCCAGGACAGTAGCATACCTCCTCAGCATCTCTGTCTGCCCCATCAGTTTCTTCATCTGTGTCTTGATGTTTCTGTGAGTCTGGAGAAGGACAGTCAATAGGAAGCTGGGGGATGTCTTCTTTTTCTCTGTGGCCTGAGGAACACCCTGAGGGTCTCCTTCCTTATGTTTCTTGTTTATGAATCCCTCACTCCCCATCTCCATGGTAGAAGGCCCATAAGAGGGAAGAAATAGAAACTGTTCACAGGAGTGGGTTGTGGAGTGGTAAACCAAGCCTCTCTGGAGCCTGAAACATGAAGGTACAGGGGGAAAGGAGCTGGGCAGCAACAGTATGCATGTGTGTAGGTGCCGCTTGGCCACTGAGGAGCCAGAGAATGGACCCATGACCAAGAGCCCTGTGTCAGCTCTTTGAATTGGAAAACCACAAGAGACAGAGATAATACGGGTGTCTCTGAGTCATTTGGAGCAGGCATTTTGGCCTTGATGGGATTTGGGAAGACAGATGGGGAGTCTATAGACACGTCCCCAAAGTTCCCATCTCCTTATTCTTAGGTATTCTGCTGGCAGAAAGTCCAGGGCAAAGGCAAGCTAGTGTGGAAGGCTCAGTAAGGCTGCAGCCCTCTCCAGCTGAGCTCCCCATCCCCAGGCAGCACCAGGAGCCCAGTGCTCCACAGGGACAAAAGCTTCTTGTCAACAGGGCCTGTGAGGCACAGAGTTCTGGAAAGAGGGGTGGGGCGTGGGCATCAGAGGGTGTGGCAGATGAAGGGAGGGCAAAGCCAGCTAATATAGGAAAGGGCAGAGGAAAACCCTGAAGGAAAAAGGCTACAGAACCCAGTCCTCAGACCTTATCTGCCAGTATCTGAGGTGGCAGGGTCTGAAGATATCGAGGCTTCCCTCTTCCCTAAATCCCACTTTCCAATCATATCTTCTTTCCTCTCCTGCCCTACAAAAGCTGCTCCACTTTAGTCAATACCTACTGTATTCAATACAAGTTCCTACATCTCTCTCTCAGGCCAGAGGACCCTCTGCCACCACAGTGACACCCTAGAGACCGTCATCCTGGTAAACCCCAGTGCAGACAGCATCAGCTCTGAGGTAAGGCCAGGGCCTGTCCCTGGCTGCATGTGCTGTGACCAGCCCTTGCCAGTGCTGCTACTTGAAAGCCAAGAAACCTCTGCCATCCAGACTGGCTCTGGAGACACTTGTGGGGACCAGCGGGGAGCATGTCCTTGTGGTAAGGAATGTCAGTGCCTCTCCCTGGGCTCCCCACAGCTGTAACCACTTCCCTCCTTCCACTCCAGGTTCACCATCTCCTTAGCAACCCATCGGCTCACAAACTACTCATCTTAAGTGGACAAAGTCTAGAGCCTGGGGGAGACCTCATCCTGCAGAGTGGTACCTATTCCTATCAAGACTTTGTCCAGGTCCTTCACAACCCAGAGGTAAGTTCAATCAACAGCTTAGGGTCTGGAAGGAAGGGGATAGGGCTGGAATTGTAGGAGGAATCCAAGGAAGGGAAAGTCTCATGTTGCTTGATCTTGGGGACCCTGATAGGAAATGAAGAGTCCATCTTGGACAGAGGTGACTTAGGGGCTGAGTGCTGAGTCTGAGTCAGACTAAGACAACCCCCATGACCTGATCAGCTTCTATCTCCCATTCCTCTAGATTTCCCAGTTGTTCAGCAATAGAGACCCTGGGATCCAGGCTCTTCTCACTGTGTCCTGCATAGGGGAGGGTGATTGGAGCCACCTGGGCTTGTCCAGTTCCCAAGAGACTCTGCATCTCCGGCTGAACCCTGAGCCCACACTACCCACCATGGATGGCGTGGCTGAGTTCTCTGAGTACGTCTCTGAGACTGTGGATGTGCCGTCTCCTTTTGACCTGCTTGAACCCCCCACCTCAGGGGGCTTCCTCAAGCTCTCCAAGCCTTGCTGCTACATCTTTCCAGGTGGCCGTGGGGACTCTGCCCTCTTTGCTGTCAATGGATTCAACATCCTGGTGGATGGGGGTTCTGATCGCAAGTCCTGCTTTTGGAAGCTGGTGCGGCACCTAGACCGCATTGACTCGGTGCTGCTCACGCACATTGGGGCAGACAACCTGCCAGGCATCAATGGACTCCTGCAGCGCAAAGTGGCAGAGTTAGAGGAGGAACAGTCCCAGGGCTCCAGCAGCTACAGTGACTGGGTGAAGAACCTCATCTCCCCTGAACTTGGTGTGGTCTTCTTCAACGTGCCCGACAAGCTGCGGCTGCCTGATGCCTCCCGGAAGGCCAAGCGCAGCATTGAGGAGGCCTGCCTCACTCTTCAGCACCTAAACCGCCTGGGCATCCAGGCTGAGCCTCTCTACCGTGTGGTCAGCAACACCATTGAGCCGCTGACCCTCTTCCACAAAATGGGCGTGGGCCGGCTGGACATGTATGTCCTCAACCCCGTCAAGGACAGCAAGGAGATGCAGTTTCTTATGCAGAAGTGGGCAGGCAATAGTAAAGCTAAGACGGGCATTGTGCTGGCCAATGGGAAGGAGGCTGAGATCTCAGTGCCCTACCTGACCTCTATCACTGCCCTGGTAGTCTGGCTGCCAGCCAACCCCACCGAGAAGATTGTGCGTGTGCTTTTTCCAGGAAATGCTCCCCAGAACAAGATCTTAGAGGGCCTGGAAAAGCTCCGGCATCTGGACTTCTTGCGCTACCCTGTAGCCACACAGAAAGACCTGGCTGCTGGGGCAGTGCCTGCCAACTTGAAACCCAGCAAAATCAAACAGCGGACTGACAGCAAGGAGAGCCTCAAAGCTGCTACCAAGACAGTAGTGAGCAAGCTGGCCAAGCGGGAGGAAGTGGCAGAAGAGGGAGCCAAGGAGGCCCGCTCGGAGCTGGCCAAGGAGTTAGCCAGGACAGAGAAAAAAGCAAAAGAGCCACCTGAGAAGCCCCTAGAGAAGCCTGCCAAGCCTGAGAGGGTGAGGACAGAGTCCAGCGAGGCACTGAAAGCAGAGAAACGAAAGTTGATCAAAGACAAGGTAGGAAAGAAGCACCTGAAAGAAAAGATATCAAAGCTGGATGAGAAAAAAGATAAGGAGAAAAAAGAGATCAAGAAGGAGAGGAAAGAACTCAAGAAGGATGAAGGAAGGAAAGAGGAGAAGAAAGATACCAAGAAAGAGGAGAAGAGGAAAGACACCAAACTCGAGGTCAAGAAAATTTCCAAACCAGACCTGAAGCCCTTTACCCCGGAGGTACGTAAAACCCTCTACAAAGCGAAGGCCCCTGGAAGGATCAAAGTGGACAAGAGCCGTACTGCCCGGGGGGAGAAGGAGCTATCTTCTGAGCCTCGGACACCCCCAGCTCAGAAGGGCACCGTGCCACCCCCACCTGTCAGTGGACACAGGGAGCTGGCCCTCTCCTCTCCAGAAGACCTCACACTGGATTTTGAGGAGATGAAGCGTGAGGAGAGGGAACAAAGGGACACAGGACTAGGAGACAAACCAGTCCCTCTCGATAGGACAGAAGAGGGACCCCCAAGCATAGCACAGGAAGAGCATGTCATGAAGGAGAAAGAAGTCATCCCCACCATAGCTAAGGAACAAAGCAGCAAGGATAGAAGCCCAGACAGTGGGGCTGAAACTGAGGAGGAAAAAGAAACTTGGGAGGAAAAGAAGCAGAGGGAAGCAGAGAGGCTCCCAGAGAGAGCAGAAGCCAGGGAGGAAAGTGAACCTGAGGTAAAGGAGGATGTGATAGAAAAGGCTGAGTTAGAAGAAATGGAGGAGGTGCACCCTTCAGAAGAAGAGGAAGAGGAAGAGACAAAGGCTGAGGGTTTTTATCAAAAACATATGCAGGAAGCCTTGAAGGTCATCCCAAAGGGTAGGGATACTCTTGGGGGCAGGGAACTGGGACTCCATGGCAAGGCCCCTGAGAAGGAGACCTCCTCATTTCTAAGCAGCCTGGCCACACCTGCTGGGGCCACTGAACATGTCTCTTATATCCAGGATGAGACAATCCCTGGCTACTCAGAGACTGAGCAGACCATCTCAGATGAGGAGATCCATGAAGAACCAGAGGAACGCCCTGCTCCACCCAGATGCCCTGAAGGTACATATGACCTTCCTGGGCCTGAAGGTCCTGGCCCCTTTGATGCCAACCAGCCTGCAGATGGTGCTGTTCCTGCCACCTCAAGCAAAGGCTATGGAGCACCAGAGACGGAACTCACCTACCCCCCCAACATGGTGGCCGCCCCTCTGGCTGAAGAAGAGCATGTGTCTTCTGCTACTTCAATCACTGAATGTGACAAACTTTCCTCCTTTGCCACCTCAGTGGCTGAGGACCAGTCTGTGGCATCACTCACAGCTCCCCAGACAGAGGAAACAGGCAAGAGCTCCCTGCTGCTTGACACAGTCACAAGCATCCCCTCCTCCCGCACTGAAGCCACTCAGGGATTGGACTACGTGCCATCGGCGGGAACCATCTCGCCCACCTCCTCACTAGAAGAAGACAAGGGCTTCAAATCACCTCCCTGTGAGGACTTCTCTGTGACTGGAGAATCAGAGAGAAGAGGAGAGGTCATAGGGAGACGTTCAACTGGGGAAAGAGCCATGGAAGTGGAAAAGGAGAGGGCAAATGTGGAAGTATCTGAGAAACTTGGTGTTCAATATGGAACCACTGTGTTCGTTGCCCCTGGGCATGCTATACAACCAGGGGAAGCCATCCTTGGAGAAGCAGAGGAAAGGTGCCTTAGCCCAGATGACAGCACGGTAAAGATGGCCTCCCCTCCACCATCTGGCCCCCCCAGTGCTACCCACACACCCTTTCATCAGTCCCCAGTAGAAGACAAGTCTGAGCCCCAAGATTTTCAAGAAGACTCTTGGCGAGATGCTAAGCACACACCAGATATGGGCAAGGAATATGCTGCAAAGGAGACAGTCACCCCAGGGCCTGAAGAGGGCTCACTAGAGAAGGAAGAAAAGGAGGCTCCTCCCAGGAGTCCTCAAGCCCAGAAATCACCCATCAGCATTGCTGGGGGACATACAGGCTGCACCATCCAGCTGTTGCCAGAACAAGACAAAGCAATAGTCTTTCAGACAATGGAGGCAGGAGAGACCATGGAGGTGGGAATTGGGTTCCCAGGCCCAATTCAGGGAACAGAAGCCCTTCCCAGGGAATTGAGGACATCACTCCAAGAGCCTGGCCAATCTCAGAAAGATGAGGTGTTCCAAATTCCTGACCAAAGCCTCTCCCCTGATGATGCAGAGTCCCTCTCTGTCCTCAGTGTAGTTTCCCCAGACACTGCCAAACAAGAACCCACTCCCAGGTCACCCTGTGGCCTGACAGAGCAGCACCTACATAAAGACCTATGGCCTGAGATATCGACAGAAGATACCCACTCTCTTTCTGTCTCAGAAGAGAGTCCCAGCAAGGAAACTTCTCTGGATATCTCTTCAAAGCAGCTCTCTCCAGAAAGCCTTGGTACCCTCCAGTTTGGGGAACTAAGCCTTGGAAAGGAAGAAAAAGGGCTTCTGATGCAGGCTGAGGTCTCTCGCCACCTAGCTCCTTTGTCTGTTCCAGAGCCCTATGAAGCTACAGTGTCACCTCCCATAGACAGGGTCACTGGGTACTCTGCACAGGCAGACATCACAGCCAAGAGCCCTGACAGGAAGCTACCTGCTGGCTCCCCTCACTCTTCCCTGTCTGGAGATGGGAAGTGTTCACCTGGGGTGATCACAAGCTCTGGTGAGCACATTCTGACACCCAGTAGCTTCCTCACTAAGAGTCCTGAGTCTTTGCCAAGCCCTGCCATGGAAGATATTGCCAAGGAGTGGGAAGATAGGGTTCCAGGGTTGCAAGACAGAAGCCCTGAGCAAGAGGACAAGGAACCCGAGACAAAGGAGGACATCCTACAGCAGAAAGACAAAACTCTGCAGCAGAAGAGTATTGTAGAGGAGAAGGATACAGTTGTAGATCATAAAGACGCTCTGGAGGAAAAGAATAAGGTTGTGACATCAGAGGATATAGTTTTAGAACAAAAAGGTATAAACTTGGACCAAAAGGATACAGGCCTAGAACAGAAGAAGACCTTGGAATTACAAGACAAAGAACAAAAAGACAAAGTCCTGGACCAGAAGGACATGATCTCAGATGAGAAGGCCACAGCCCTGGAGCAAAAGGACAAGACCTTGGGAGAAAAAGACAAAGACTTGGCACAAAAAGACAAAGTTCTGGAGCAAAAGGACAGGCTTCCAGAAGAAAAAGACAAGGCCACACCTCTGGGACAAAAGGACCAAGTCCTGGAGCCAAAAGACAAAGAACAAAAACACAGCACTTTAGAACAAAAAGACAAGGTCTTGGGACAGAAGGACAAGATTGCAGAAGAGAAAGACAAAGCCTTAGAACCAAAAGTGCAAGACTTTGAACATAAAGAGAAGACCTTAGAGGACAAGGTTCCTGAAACAAAAGGCAAAGCCCTAGAACAGACAAGCAAAACCCCTGAACATGAAGACAAGGCCCAGGAACAGAGAGATGAGTTGTTAAAAATGAAAGATCAGGCCTTAGAACAAAAATACTGGGCCTTGGGGAAAAAGGATGAAGCTGTAGAACCAAAGAGTACAGCTGTTGAACAGAAAGATGAGGTGATAGAAGAAAAGTACAAAACTCAGGGGCAGGAGAGCTTTGAGCAGGAAGATAAAAGTGGGAAACCAAAAGAGACCATTCTAGACAAAAAAGCTCCAGAAAGTGTCACAACTGTGGGACAGAAGGAAGCAGATTTGCTGGAGACCAGAGCTCTGGAACTGGGAGACAGACCTGCGGAGGATGAGGGCAGAGAGCAGGAAGAGAAGTCCTGGAAGGAGAGGGACGTGGTCCAGGAGTGGCAGGCCCCTCCATCCCGAGGGAGGCCAGCTGGAGAACACAAGGGACCCATCCCTGCATGGGAGGAGACATCTCCTGAGCAGGAGGTCAGATACTGGAGGGACAGAGAAGATGTAGCTCTGCAACAAGACACATACTGGAAGGAGCTGAGCTGTGAGAGAAAGGTCTGGTTCCCTCACGAGCTGGCCAGCCAGGGGGCCCACACACGGTACCCCGAGGAACGAGAGAGCACTTTCCTCTGTGAAGGACTGGAGGAACCAGAAGTGCTCCCACAGCAGCACACAGCCCGGAGCCCATGGGCTTCAGACTTCAAGGATTTGCAGGAGCCCCCACCACAGAAGGGACTGGAAGTGGAACGGTGGCTTGCTGAGTCACCAGTTGGGCTGCCCCCTGAGGAAGAAGACAAGCTGACCCGCTCTCCCTTTGAGATCATCTCCCCTCCAGCCTCCCCGCCTGAGATGGTGGGACAGCGAGGTCCTCCTACCCCCAGACAAGAAAGCCCTAGTCCTGAGATGAAGCCTATGCCACCCATGAGGAGTGAACCTACTGCTCCCTCCTGGCTGGCTGACATTCCACCATGGGTGCCTAAGGACAGACCCCTACCCCCAGCACCCCTCTCCCCAGCTCCAGCTCCCCCCACACCTGCCCCAGAGCCTCACACGCCTGCGCCCTTCTCCTGGGGCACTGCAGAGTATGACAGTGTGGTGGCTGCAGTGCAGGAGGGTGCTGCTGAGTTGGAAGGTGGGCCATACTCTCCACTGGGGAAGGACTACCGCAAGGCTGAAGGGGCAGGGGAAGAAGGAGGTGGGGCTGAGGCTCCTGACAGCAGCCCCTGCAGCTCTAAGGTCCCTGAGGCCAGTGAGAGCCACACCAAGAGGGACACAGAGCAGACAGAGTCAGAGCAAAGAGAGCCCACACCCTACCCTGAGGAGAGAAGCTTCCAATATGCGGACATCTATGAGCAGATGATGCTGACCAGCCTTGGCCCTGCGTGCCCCACCAGGGAGCCTCCACTTGGGGCAGCTGGGGATTGGCCCCCATGCCTCTCGAGCAAGGAGGAGGCCACGGGCCAAAATGTGCCTGTAGAGAAAGAGCTGTCCTCTCCTGGCTCCTCCAAAAGCCTCCAACCTGACACTTCAGCCTTTAGCTATGCAGCCTTGACAGGACCCATGGTGCCCCCCAGGCAGGAGCCTGAGCTCAGGCCAAGTGTGGAGGACAGCCTCACCCCACCTGCTGTGCCCCCTCGTGCTCCAATCCCTGTGAGCAAAGGCCCGAGCCCCCCTTTTAGTGGTAATGCCCTAAGCTGTAGTCCAGATCGAAGAACACCCTCTCCCAAAGAAGCAGGCCGGCATCACTGGGATGATAGTGCAAGTGATTCAGAGTTGGAGAAGGGGGCTCGGGAACAGCCAGAGAAAGAGGCTCAGTCCCCAAGTCCCCCTTCCTCCACCCCTGGGGGGGCCCCCACACTGTGGCCTGAAACTCAGGCACACACAAGCCCTTCCTTGGACTTGCACCTGGGCTCTGCTCGACCAAGCCTGGACTTTCCTGCCTCAGCCTTTGGCTTTTCCTCATTGCAGCCTGCTCCCCCTCAGCTGCCCTCCCCAGCTGAACCCCGCTCAGCACCCTGTGGCTCCCTTGCCTTCTCTGGGGACCGAGCTCTGGCTCTGGCCCCGGGACCTCCAACCAGAGCCCGGCATGATGAGTATTTGGAAGTGACCAAGGCCCCCAGCCTGGACTCCTCCCTGCCCCAGCTCCCATCCCCCAGCTCCCCTGGGGCTCCCCTCCTCTCCAGCCTGCCAAGACCTGCCTCCCCAGTCCTGTCTGAAGGCTCCTCCTCTGAAGCTACAACCCCAGTGATTTTAAGTGTGGCTGAGCGCTGCCCTCCAGGCCTGGGGGCTGCAGAACACAAGTCTGAAGAACTGGAGCCAGGAATGGAACCACCTGCTCCTAGCCTCTGGGACCTCACACCTTTGAGCCCAGTGCCCCTGGCCTCACTGGACTTGGCCCCAGTTCCAGCCCTTCCTGGAGACATGGATGGTAGCTCCCTGCCCTGCAGCCTGGAGTGCTCGGGGGATACCACCAAGAAGCCAAGCCCCTTGCAGGGCCTCTCTGGGGATCGTGCAGCTAATGGCCCAACTGAAACCAGTCCAAATCCTCCTGGCGCTGTCATAGCCAAGACTGAGAAGGAAGAGGCTGGAGCCTGCCCTGCTTGGGAACAAGGGGCCTGGCCTGAGGGAGCTGAGAGAAGTGCCCAGCCTGACACACTGCTCTCTCCGGAGCAGCTTTTGTGTTCTGCAGTGGGACCTGGGGGCCCACCCCACAACATCTCTCCTGAGGCTGAGCCTGGGCCTCAGGGTTGTGCTGCTGAGCCCCGGCCCCACTGTGGGGAGCTCTCTCCATCCTTCCTGAACCCACCTCTGCCACCACTCACAGACGACAGTGACCTATCCACTGAAGAAGCTCGGTTGGTAGGAAGAGGGGGACGGCGCCGCACAGGGGGTCCAGCGCCCACAGGGGGCCCATACCCTGTGGCTGATGAAACTCCTCCGACATCAGTCAGTGACTCAGGCTCCTCACAGTCAGATTCTGATGTCCCACCAGAAACTGAGGAGTGTCCGTCCATCACAGCGGAGGCAGCCCTCGACTCTGATGAAGATGGGGACTTCTTGCCTGTGGACAAAGCTGGGGGGATCAGTGGAACTCACCATCCCAGGCCTGGTCATGACCCACCACCCATCCCTCAGCCAGATCCTCACCCATCCCCTCCCCGCCCTGATGTGTGCATGGCTGACCCTGAGGGACTCAGCTCAGAGTCTGGGAGGGCAGAGAGACTACGGGAGAAGGAGAAGATGCAGGGGCGAGTGGGGCGCAGGGCTCCGAGCCGGGCCAAACCAGCATCCCCTGTGCGGCGTCTGGATCTTCGGGGAAAACGGTCCCCCACCCCTGGTAAAGGGCCTGTAGATCGAGTATCCCGGGCTCCACCCCGACCACGCAGCACTCCAAGCCAGGCCACCCCAGCAGAGGAAAAGGATGGACACAGCCCCATGTCTAAAGGCCTTGTCAATGGACTCAAAGCAGGACCCAGTGAGTATTGTGGAGAACAGAAGGGTGGGTTGGGGCTGAATGTGGACTGGTCTGAAGGCTCCAGCAGTGGGAGAGGGGGGAAGGTGCCCAAGCTTCCTGCTTTTCCTCCACAATG
>NDGM010397353.1:0-13280 GCA_002564305.1 Octomys mimax | reverse complement strand
AGTTGATGCATACCTTCAGGCTAGTTTTTATTTCCTTCTTGGGGCTCATTTACTTCTAGGTCGGCCTCTTGCACGTGAGGGGGGGGGCTTTCCGTCGGGGTGCTCCGCTGTCACGGCTGTGGGCTCAGCCCAGCCTGGGTGTGTGATGCCTCCTGAGCCTCAGTTTCCAACAGCGTGCCGGCCAATCAGTGTGGGCCCCGGGGGGTGGGCCCAGCACCCCAACGCACAGTGCCAGGGCCAGCCCTCCAGCACTGGATGCTGCTTGCCTTCCCGGGACTGAGTGGCCAAGTCCCTGGCCTCTGTAGAGTCCCCTGCAGGCTGGGGCTGGCCGAGGGCACAGTGGGTTCTGCGGGCTACTCAGCCGAGGGGACCCTGCGAGCCAGCCGTCCCGTTGGGCCCAGGCACCTGTCCATGGGGCCCTTGGGCCATCTCAGGGCCATCTGGGAGCCAGGTTCCAGGACTGCAGGGTGCAACAGAGGGCTGTTGACCAGGCCTCAATCCTGCCGGGGCTGCACACGCAGGAGGGCACTAATGCAGTGTGCCCGGGCCTGGCTTGGAGCTGCGTGAGTGCACAGCAACGCCCGTGAGCTCTTCAGAGTGCAGGCAGCAGCCTGCATGCGCTCCCCAGGGCTCGGCACACTGAGGCCACGGGGCCTGTGTGCTAGGCATAGAAAAGCGCCTGGGGCAGAGGTGGGGCGAGGCTGGGGGGCTCCTGAGCTCCCAGGGCAGCAGCCTCCACCATCTGACTTGCAGCTGTGGCAGTGTGCAGCCCTCGCCTTCCCTCGGCCCCCTCAGCCTTTGGGATGCTCCATCTCACAGAGGTGGGCTCTGTTCCTCCCCACCTGCCGCTGGGGCGTGGGCAGCACTGGGGTCAGAGGCGGTGCTGGCAGGTTCCCAGTCACTTTCTCATTGCTGGGACCAATACCTGACATGCACAACTCCAAGGAGGTCAGGTCAGCCGGCACTGGGAGCACATCTGTATTCCCAGCTGTTGGAGAGAGGCTGGAAGTGGAAAGGAGGAGCCAGGAGGGAGATGGCCCTTTCCAAGTCATGCCCCCCAGTGCCACCAGAGCAGGTCAGGGCCCGGTGCCCCACCTCCCCCTGGGTTCGCCATAGGGTAGGCTCGTCCCCGGGTCTGCCAGCAGCCGTGCGGGTCAGGAGGCTTGGCATTCTTCCCCCATCTCGTGGTGGTTCTGACCCCTCCCTCCCGTGACGCTGCACGCTGATGACGGTGCGTGTCTTCGCCCCACACACATGGCTGGCAAGGACTTTAACATTTAAGATGATCAGCTTCGTGCACACCATCGTCCTGCATGCTGGGGAGCGGGGGCCCTCGCTGGGGGATGCACAAGGAGTCCCGAGGCCCCGCATGCTCGGTTCCAAGCTCACATTCTGCTCCTGTCCAGGGACCTCCGTGTCCCTGCAGACGGCCTCCCTCGAGGCACAGGGGAGCCGGGAAAGGGCTCTGCCCGCCCCAGCTCGGGGCACCGCCCTCGGGGAGCAAGGACCCAGGCCCACCTGGCTTCCTCAGCAGCAGACTCCAGCTTCCCACAGAAACAGAGCGCAGAAGCTCAGCTGGCTTCGCCTCCGCCTGAGTTTCCTGGCTCATGTGCCTCGCAGGCCTGGCTTTGTATTTCTGGCTGTTTGCATAGTTCCAGGTGGGGTGTTGTGGCCACTCCCCGGGGTATCTGTAGGAACTGTGGGTCTCTGGGATGGAGGAGGCAGGACAGCAGGGCCTTCTGGCCAGCTCCCCCGCCCGGGTCCCCAGCCTTCTGGCCAGCCTGGCGGGACACGCCCAGAGCCCGGCAGGAGAGGTGAGCTTCCACGCAGTCTCAAGCTTCTTTCTGGATAGCGACCGTCGCACAGGTTTGCCGCGGCACTGGTGCTGAAGATGAGAATTTGTTCCAGTATAGTTCCTGGAGTAAGAAACAGCTGATCATAGAATTCTGCACTTTCCTTGGCACCACTGCGTGCCCTGGGGCCTGCAGAGAAGGCCGCGGCTGGCCCACTCTGCAGAAACTCACAGAGCACACCCCAGTGGCCTGTACGGGGTCTAGGGACCTGCCAGCCTCCAGGGCACCCAGTGCCACCAAGCCAACCTCCTGCCTCCCGTGCGGAGCCCCCGGCCAGCCCTGCCCTGCCTCACTACCAGGTGGGGCTGTGGCTCTTTGTGGATGTAGACAGTGAGGTAGTCCAGTGCTGGCTGAAGCCCATTTCCCCATAGCCCTGTGAGGGTTTGCTTTTTCCTGGTCCTGGAGATTGAAGCCAGGGTCTTTGTACTGAGCTATATCTCTAGAACTTTTTAAAACCTTTTATTTATTTTTAAAAGTTTTAAAAAATCATTTATTTATGTATTTGGTACAGGGTCTTACTATGCAGCTCGGACTTGTAGCAATCCTCCTGTCTCAGCCTCCCAAGCGCTGGGATTACAGGTGTGCGCCACCATGCCCAGTCTCAGAGGCTGGCTCAGCAAGTGACTGGCATAGCATGTGGCACCAGGGATGGAACCCGGGTCCTTCTGCTTGCCAGGTAGGCACTTAGGTTGCTGAGCCAGCTCCCTAGCCTTAATTTTTTTTTTTTCTAAGGTTTTTTGTATGGGCAGAAAACCCATCAATATTGAGACAGGGTCTCACTAAGTTACCTAGACCAGGCTCAAACGTGTGATGGTCCTGCCTCAGCCTCCCAGAGCGCTAGGGTTGCAGGCGTGCACCCCTCCCTTAGGTTTTGGTCTCTGTTTGCTTTAACCTCGAGCCATCTCCAGCCCTCACCAGAGGGTCTGCTGAGGATTTGTGTGTCTAGCGTGTATCTTGCCTTTATCAGGACTGTCTAGCGCACGCTGGCAGAGACGAGTTCTCATGGAAATTTCTCTGCCAGCGCACCACACTCCATGGTGGGATCTTCATGGGCCACTTCCACAGTGCATGCTGGTGCCCACGGAGGCAATAGCATAGCTGGGCCTGGCCACGTACTGTCCCAGGCTCCATGCAGCCCCATCCCAGATAGGCGCTTGCTATATTCTGACTGCCCACGTGTGGTGCCCGAGGGGGCAGAGGCTGAGGCCAATGTGCAGAGATGGCTGGTCCCTGAGTCACTTGAGGCCAAGGCTGTGTCCTTACCTCCCATGTTTGGTGTGTCCCTTGGTGTCTAAGATGCCAAGAGACACGTGGGTGGGGATGAGTGGCCGCCTCCTACTGGAGCTTGCTCACGTGCACATCCCCCGGGCTGCGTCCTGCTCCTCTAAGACCGTGTTGCCCTATCCGCTGAGGCTGGCCTGTTCTGTGTGGTGGAGGGTGCTCTGTAGAGTCCCATCCCTGCCTAAAACTGGGCCTCACCCCGACAGCCTTCCGCATGGCCCAGGGGCACGTCCTGCCCCAGGTCTGCCCACTCGTGGGGCAGCATTACCAGATCAAGCACGGGCGGCCTCCTGGTGCTGTGGGGGCGGGGCCCGCGCTCTGGGCCTGCGGCCATGCCCGGCTGCTGCTGCATCCCTCTACTCTGTCTTCTGGTTGAGGATCTCCTGCCTTCTGTAAGGACACTGGTGGTCACATCTGGCCTCGGTGACCTCATCTCGAGGATGACCGCATCCTTTCCTCAATGTCACATCCACAAATGGCCTTTGTTCCAGCTGGCAGTGTGGGACACACCTATAACCCCAGCACTCGGGAGGCTGAGGCAGGAGGATGCGGCTTGAGGCTATGAGATGCATAGCGGAGGCCCAGCCTGAACCACGTGGGGAGAACTTGTCTCAAAAAGAAAACAAGGAGCCTTGTCCACATGCAGCAGGCTCAGGCCCAAGGCTGGGGTGTGGGCCCCTCTCGTGGGGCCCTGCCTTATCCAGTGCGCAGGGGAGGGCAGGAGAAGCATTCTCACAGGGCTCGCTGGACCCAGCCAGCTGCCCGCTGTGCTCTGGGGGCCCTGGATGCCAAGCTGGGCTGGGTGTCTGGCTGGCTCCTTGGTGAGCTGAGCTCTGGTCTCCAGAGAGCTGAGATGCTTGACAAACACCTCATTAATCTTGCTCTAGGCCCCAGGGGCTTTGGCCTGCTGCAGCTCTGCCTTCAGAGGACTGGAAATCAGCCAGAGCTTGCTCCCAGCCGCTCTAACAGGGTCCCGGGCCAGCTGGGTCCTGGCAGTGTTTGTGCTGGGCAGGAGGTGGAGGAAGAGGCTGGATGGCAGTCCCAAGCCCCAGTGCCCGTCCACCCCTACAGGAAGTGCTGTGGCACCGGGGCGGCTGCTGCTGGGCAGAGAGGAAGGGCTGGCTGACCGTCCCCACCACTGGCTTGGGCAGGAGCCTGGGGCAGAGCACGGCTGCCAGGAAGGGAAGGGCAGGGCTCTGGGACCCGCATCCTGGGTGCTCTTCTGTGACGTGAGGTGACCCCAGAACCTTACAGCCAGTGCTCCGGGATGGGGCGTGCACGTGATCGGCAGCTGTGCTGTCCTGCAGCGAGAGGGGGCCTGGGTCGGGGGCTGGGACCAGGCAGCGGCCAGTCAGTGGTCAGTCTGTCTAGGCAGGAAGCCAGTGGAGAATGGGGTGGTGATGACTCCAGGCTCAGCGTGTGCTGGGAGGGGCGGGCCCTCAGTGGATGCTGTCCTGCTGCCCTGTGCTCAGGGGAGCTGGGACTCCAAGGGTGGTGGTGACATGCTTGCGTCTCACAGCCAGGGCGTGGGTGCTGCCTGCTGAGCCAGGGGCGGCAGTGCCATCTGCATGCCTGTGTCCCCAGCACCTTCCTTCTGCCTTGCATGCTGGGCACCGAGGGGAGTGTTCCACAGAGCTGCCTCGAGGGGAGGGCAGAGGCAGGGGCTATGCTGGACACATGCGTCCGTGGAGCTCAGCAGCGTGGACAGTGGCCCTGGGGGACCTGTCAGCACCAAAGATGAGGCCAGAAGATGCCAGGCTGATGCTCCCTCTTGTCTTGCGGCTGAGTCCCCACAGAAGCAAGTGGTGGCACAGTGCCCTCGGTCAGCTGGCCTTAGTTACTGTTTTCATCGCTGAGACAAAATACTCAGCACCCAGAGCTGAAGGGGGCCAGGGTGGTCTGGCTCATGGTGCTCAGAGGCCTCAGCCCACACCGGGCTGGCACCAAGGCCCCCGGGGGCCTCATGGAGGAGATAGTTCATGGCACCCACAAGGCAGCAAAGCAGCAAGGGGCCGTAAGAGCGCCTGTCTGCCCTTTATCATAGCCGGGCTGCTCTGCGCAGGTTACACTCAGTGCTGCATCCTAGAGCCCTCAGCCTAGCACTGCACCAGGGCCAGGCTCTGCAGCACGCACTCTAGGCAGCCACTCTGCAAAAGCCCCACCTGCACCCACGAGGCTTTAAGGGAGGTCGGACACAACGGCACCAAGGCACTCCCTGCAGGCCTGCGCCCTGCCGCTGCCAACCAGGGTCCCCTGTGATCCAGCCTGGCCTCAGGCTCCCCTCTTCTGCCAAGAGCACAGTGCTATGTGCCAGGACACAGGATCTGTCCACATGAGTGGCCTGTCCTGGTCAGCCCGCCGAGCTGAGCCTTCCTGCCTGAGGCCCCACTCCTGCCCCTTGTATGCCCTCGCTCACTGGGGGCCCAGCAACCCACCAAGCGCTGTCCCTGAGGATCTGGGGACAGCACTGGGAGAGGCTACCACTGCATATGGACCCTTTGGGTGAGCACAGAGGGAGGCCAGCGTCACACACTCTAGATATGACCCTGGGCCTGGTCTGGGCACACCGTCCTGGGTAGAGGACCAGGCTGCCATGGCTTGTATGGGAGTGGGGGTGTCAGGGTGGCTTCTCAGGAGTGACGCTGGTCAGAAGTCCTGGTGCACCGGGAGGCTGCATGGCCTGTTGCCGTGGGCGGGCGGTGGCCTGATGGCCAGGCCCCTGAGGACCCAGGCATAGCTCCTGCATGTGATGCCTGAGCCCTGATCAAGCATCTTTGTTTGACCTTTGTCAAGGGAGGAGGCCAGGAGGCAGTGGCACGCTGGGGCGTGGATCCACAGGGCTGCTGCTGGCCCCGTGTCCCCGGGCCCGCCTTCGCCAGCCTCCCCTCCATCTCCCAGAGGCTCCAGCAAACATCTACCTTCCATACTGCCTCTGCCTGCCACCCCAGCGGGATCTGCAGCCTGAATGGTCAGGCTGCTCGTTGGCCACCCTTTCCCGCAGCGCTGTAGCTGCTTACCCAGCCTGGCTGGTATGTCCTGGCATGGAGGCCGCTGCCTTGTAGCCTGCTCACTGGGGCTGGGGCCTGAGGACGGCAGTCATCATGTGCGATCCCACTTGGTGGCCCTACAGGATGCACAGGCCTTGGTGGCCTGGTGCTGCCCTGCGCTCCCCCGGGGGTCTCCCTGCCCTCTCCGCCACCCTGCGTTAGGGCTTCCTAAAGTGAGGGTGCGCCCTCCTAGGTGGCCCTGGGTGCTCTCCAGCCCCTTTCTTACCTGAATGCAGCGGAGTCACTGTGGAGAGGAGGTCCCAGGCATGGTGTTGAGGCAGAGCTGCTGCACCATGCTCTCGGCTGGCAGGCATCGCCATGGGATGGGACTCGAGACTGCAGCTGACCGGCTCATCCTACATCCAGAGCATGGTCACAGACAGACATGGGCCTGGCCCAGCCAGCAGTGGAGATGCAGGGCCTGTTGGGTGTCCAGGCTGCTGTCCCAGATGCGCGGCCAGACTTGGGGTAGGGCCAGATGGGCACTTGGTCTAAACACAGCCATGGCCCAAAGGGCAGGAGCTACTGGATGAAGGGAAATCTCCAAGCCAGCTCACTTTTGTGTTTCTCATGCAACGTAGCCCAGAGTTGTCACGGCAACTGGGAAGTCACTCCTTACTCCCAGGAGAGCGCCAGGTGAAGTGGTCAGCCCTCAGGCCTCGGGGTGCCCCCCATGTGGCCTGGCAGTGCAGCCTTGGTGTGAGGATGGCAGCGCAGCCTGGTGGGCATGGGGCTGGGCAGGCGCAGTGCTGCGTGGTCAGCTCCTTCCAGCAGGAGGGGCGGCTTCCTTGGGCCCCTTCTGCCCCTCCCAAATGAGAGCGGGGTGTCCACAGAGCCAAGCACGGGTGCTGTGGCTGGGCAGAAAGTGACCCCAGGGTCTTACATGCCCCGAGCTGGGGCGCTCGGAAGCCGACTGCGTCACCAGGGCTCTGGCCTCCCGGAGTCACCACTGATAAGCCTATACTTTGGAGGTGACAAAACAGAGGGGGTCTGGCTGAAGGGAGTTGAAGGGCATGCCCTAGGGGGCTGTACCTTGTCCGTGGTGGGCCCTTCTCTTGCTCACAGGCTGCCTAAGGCAGCATAGCCCTCCACCGGGCCCTTCTGCCATGACGTCTCTGTCTCACCACAGGTCTGAAGCCAGCAGACCCAGCAGCGCTGGGCCGAACGCCCCGAAGGTGTGAGCCAAGACCACCCTCTCCTCCGTGCTGTTTGGTTTAGTTTCATTTTGTTGGAGATAGGGTCTCCTTATGTAGTGCGGGCTGGTCTTGAACTCACAGAGATCCTCCTGCCTCAGCCTTCCAAGAGCTGGGATTACAGGTGTGCACCACTATGCTTGGCAACGCTGTTTTTCTTAGGTGTTTGGTCATAGTGATGAAAATCCGACTACTACTGGGGTGCTCGTGAAGAGCCTGAGGCCAAGGCTGGATCCCGGTTTTACCCTCACACCAGAACAAATTCCAGGACAAAATGGCCAAGTGCCAAGCACACGAAAGGCCAGCTTGTGCCTGCAGAAAACACTGCTACAAATCAGCCAGTAAGTGGTCAGCCGCATCCCTGTGCCAGACACAGGAACCGCACCTGCGTGCGGTGACTGGGTTCCGCTCAGCAGCGTGGGCAACATGAGGGCACAGTCACTCATTTTAGGTGGCAGGGCGGGCAGGGGCCTCCCACACAGCTGGTGGGCATGAGAGTCGCCACTCCCTGGGACAGCACGTTCTGGTCTCTAGCAAAGCATACGCCGTAGGGCAGAGCAGCTGGATTCAGCTTCCGGAAGTTCATCCCAAAGACCCAAGATTTGTGCAGAAGTCAGGAACACGACCCAGGCTGGACCTGAAATTGCAGAGAATGGCGTGTGTCAGGGACCCCAAACGCGGGCGGTGCCAAGCTTTCTGTCTGCCAATATGGAACGATCCTGAGGCAAGTGCTGGGTTAAAGAGAAAACACCGGGAGAACAGGGTAGGCACCGACCACCGAGTGTGGGCGTCCCAGAAGGGGCGCTCTCGGCCGAGGGCGGACTGGGCAGCTCATCCAGAATGCCGGGCCCGGGGTGTCTGGTTGTGAGTTGTATCAGGTTGTTGAAAACAGAATTCGATGTCCTAGATGGAGGACTAGTCGAAGCCCGAAGTCCCTGCGCTTAATGTTCTCCTGCTGCACACAGCTGGACAGTCACCTCGTGGCGTTTTTAGTTCGTCGTCCTTGTGACCGACCTGCCCCATGAAACTCCCCAGGGCAGGGCCTGTGGGCACGCGGGACGCTTCGAGGTGCGTGGTTGTTTGGTTTGGAGCTCAGGTTTTCATGTGGGGATCTCAACTGCAGTCTGTGGGCAGTAAAGGTGACACACGTGACCTCACCGAGTGGCAGTGCCCACGAGGTGGGGGCAAGAGCAAGGCTGAGTGCAGGCGGGGGACACAGCAGAGGCGTGTGTCTGCAGGCAAATAGGAAGAGAGCCAAAAGGGAGCACACTGGGGCCCCGAGCAGCTTCCTGGGGGAGGCTGGGACGCAGGGTAGGGCGGAAGAGGAATTTTCCTTCTGTTCTTTAAACTTCCGGCTTATTTTATTTATTATTTATTTTTGGTACTGGGAATTGAACTCTGGACCTCACCTTGCCAGGCAGGTGCTGTACCACTGTGCTACATCCCCAGCCCTTTTGCTAAAAAAAAAACCAAGCAAACAAACTTTTTTTGTGGCAAAATCTTGGTATATATTGGAGGATGGCCTTGAACTCACTGTGCAACCCAGGTTGGCCTCAAACACTTGGCGATCCTCCTGCCTCAGCCTCCTGAGTGCTGGGGTTACCAGTGCAGGCCACCACACACCTGGTAAAGAACTTTTTTTTTTATTAATTTTTTTTTCTGGTAAAGAACTTATATATTACTTTTGTGATTTATAAAAGAAGCTGTCCAGTCACAGACCTTGAGCGTGGCCAACACTGGACGGTTTGGCCATGTCGCTGGGGTCACCGTCTAGGGCCCAGGAAATCCCCGCACCCCAGTCCTTCAGGCCACTGCCCTGTTATCCTGGGCCCCTCCAGGCCACAGCAGAGGCAGCAGAGTTGGGGTAGAGCCACCTTTTCCCGCTCGCTGTCTAGGCGGCTTCTGTGGGGCCTCACCTCACCCAGATGGACACTGTGGATGCTGTTGGGGTCAGGTGGGGCACTTGGCGAGCTCACCCTGCCTGTGTCACTGCTGCCCAGAGGGACAGGAAGTGGCCACTGTGTTCCTGATGTGCTGCCACACCCACTTGCCTGGTCCTGTCCGCCCTGCCCAAGCCCTGCCCTGGGGTGCCTTGATTTCTTCTGAAAGAAAGTAGGAAAGAATAAAAAAAGGAAGGAGGGAGGGAAGGGAGGAAGGAGGCAGAGAGGAGGGAGGCAGGCAGGCAGGCAGGCAGGCTCCCATGGAAGAGCAGACACTGGGCCAGGAGCCCGCAGGGCTAGCTGTTCAGCATGAGGGCCACAGCGGCTCTGCACAGTCCCTGTCCCACAGGAGCGCATGGTGCTGGGAAACAGGACTCGTCCACAGAGCCACCCACGCAACCAGAGCAGCTGGGCGCAGCTGTGTGGACACCACGACTCTGCCTGGGGCTCCTAGAGGACCCCACACACACACTCCGCAGTGGCAGACATGGGGCTTGCTGCCAGCAGAGGGACCCTGAGCCGTGCTCCCACCCTGGTGCAGGACAACCCAGCACACTAAGATGGGAATGGGAGGTGTTGGCTTTTAGTACTCCTGAGGATGTGCTAGGTCGGCAGCAGGCGGCCTTCACGATGCAGTGCCGTGGGCTTCCGCCCTGCATTGGAATCTGGGTCCATGGGCCCACCATCAACGGGCTGTACCCCTCCATGTCCCTCTGATTGCGGGCAGCACCTTGCAGCTCCATAACTTGAAAACAGAACAGCTGTCATAAAAGGTCAGCCCTACACTGGCGGGCACTGCCTGGTCCTGGTGGGCACTTTCTGCGTAGTGGCCTGCAGTCTGGCTCTCGCCCACCAGCTTTTTTCCAAGGTTCACCTCTGAAAATGCCTTGTTCCTCTGTGGGCTTGTGTGGGCCTCCCTGAGCCTCAGAATGGGCAGGAGGAGCAGGGAGAGGGTCCTATGTCCTGGCAGACCCAGCACACAGAGCCTACAGCAGGGGCCTGGGCTCTCATCTTTGACACCTGCTGGGAACCTGTGGGGTGGAGAGTGCAGACTCCCGGGAAGCAGACGAGGCCTGCGTGGTGTGAGCGCTGCACGAGGAGCTGGGCCTCCAAGCCTTCTCCCACCCTGACTGCCCCACTGGCCCTGGCCCTGCGGGCGGTTCCTCCCCTGCTGGCTGGCAGGTGGACAAGAGTGCCTGCCACTTCCCTTGGCCTGGGTGTCCTTCCAAGTGAAGAATTAAGCCAAGCCTGCAGGTGAGCCCAGGCCGGAGGGGTCAGGGAATGGGCAGAAGCTGCCAGCCTGCGTCAGGACAGCCCAGGGCTGCCAGCAGCGACAAGGGTGATTCACTGCTCCCCACCACCCTGCCACAGTCCCATAGCTGTCCATGACACAGGACTCAGGCTCAGGGAGGGGACTGAGGCAGAGCCAGGACACTGATCGGGTTCCGAGGCTCAGGCGACACACGTGTCTTCCCACTGGCCTGTGGCTGGACATCAGAATGGACACCCTAGTGACTTTTCCTCATCTCTCTTCCTTTTTAATGCTTTGAGACAGGCTGTCATTAAGTTCCCCAATACTGTAACTTTAGGAACGCGAAGTTGATTTTGGCTCCAGATTTGTGGTGGTTTCAATCCATGGTCAGTCAGCACCATGGCAGGGCAGCCTGCAGCGGTGGACAAGACAAGGGGAGGGAGGCAGCCTGAGGGAGGCAGGCGCCTGGCCATGCCCCATCCCGCTTCCTGCCAGATCCCACCTCCCAGCAGCAGCTCAGGTCCAGAAGCCTGGCCTGAGCTGGGGAGGCTCTTGGGGACTCTAGGTTTGGACGCCCAGGACGGACCTCCCTGGCCAGCAGCCAGGCGTGGGCAAGCTGGCTGCTCCTGGTGACTCAGGCGTGATCTCTTCCATCTTGCAGTCTCTGGACTCAGTGTCCCTTGGGGACACTTGAGAAACGCAGCCTGCAGGAGGCGCCCAGCCCAAGAGCCACAGAGCCAGTGCTCAGTGTGCCCGGTTCAGAGCCACGCCCATCGCCCCCGAGGGCCCCGAGGACAGCCCTGGCCTCTAGCAGTGGCTTCACCTGTGTCTGCCCTGCTTGGTGCTGGTGACTGTGCGCAGCGCCTGCCAGCAGGGCAGCTTGTTCCCTTCGCACTGCGACCCTGGTTGGTTTTCTTCCTTGTTGTTGGCATAACAGATGGAGTCTGTGTGGCGCACCCAGCGCCAGGCATGAGTCCCTATGGGAGGGACCTGGGGACCCCCTGGGATAGCCGCTGCAGGACCGCAGGACCTACCTCTCGGGGAGTTCGAGCTCCAGATCTGGGGTTTTGATCACATAAATTAGAAGCACCCACTGGCTGCTCCGCCTCCTGGGAATGGTTGGTGCGTGGTTTGGTTTGGTTTGGTTTTCTGCAGTACTGGGAATTGAACCCCAGGCCCCCTCCCTTTTTAATATTTTGAGATAGGGCCTTGCTCTGTTGCCCAGGCTGGGCTCAAACCTTCAATCCCCCTGCCACAGCCTTCTGGATGCTGGATGACCGACATGTACCATCACACCCTGATGGGGGCCTCAGTTCTCCTTCCTGTCCTGGCCCACGGGGATCAGCCACTAGGGACAACCACAGGGGTCAGGCCGCTGGGGACAGGGAGAGGAGGTGAAATCACTGTGCAGAACAACCCGAGAGTATCACTGAGGCGTGGCTGCCGGGTCAGGACCCTGCTGTAGGGCGGGGCCACTGCTGGGAGAGCGGGCCGGGCGAGCCCTGAAGCCTGCTCCTCTGCCTCCGCGGCACTCCGCTGTCAGGTGCACTGAGCCCATCCGTCCACTTCATTCCAGGCTCAGGGCAGCCTGTTCTCACACACGTGTGAATGTACACACGTGATACATGCAGTGTTAAATTCACGGTGGTCCCTCTGCAGTGTTTCCTGCCTGCCCTGCCTGTCTCGTAGGGGGTCTGGGAGGGGCAAAGTTCCACCCTTCCTAGGAGCTCATAGTCACAGGCGAGGTGCCTATGAAAAATCACGATGCACTGTAGTGATGATGACTGTGAAAGGAGCTGGCGGTCCTGGCCACATCCAGGGATGACCAAGGATCGCCAGACCAGGTGTCAAATGTTTGTCAGGTGCAGTGGCCTGGCAGGACTGGGGTTGGACCCAAGGTCTTTGTACAGGGCTACATCCCCAGTTGGAAGGTGGAGAGCTCGCCGCTATCCCGAGGACCTTGGTGGCAGCACTGGCATAGGTGCTGCTGCCGCGCATCTGTAGCAGCGGCCCACCTCCCTGGGCAGCCAGGGGGATGCAGGAGCTGCCAGGCAACATCAGTGGGCGAGGAAGGTGGGGTTTTTATTCCTCACCATTCAGCATAGAAAGGCACTTGTGAGCGGAAGCAGACATGTCCACCCCAATGGCAACTGGGCCGCGTCCTTCCCAGGATGAGATGTTGTAGCTGAGCCTCGTGTCCAGGAAGAGCAGGGCAGACAGAGGGACGCAGGGATGTGTGCCTCTCCCGTGCTTCGAGGCTGCACCCTGGCCTTTGGGGCAGAGGTGGCCACTCAGAAGAATGAAGTCCTTGTGTTGTCCCATGAAGGAAGAACCTCCAAAGTTGAACCTCAGAAAACATCGCACCTGCTTTTCAGTCCCACAACTTCCTCCTGCAAGCAGCTGCCTTGCCCTGTGTGGTTCACCCGCTGTGGACAGGGCGCAGCTCGCGGAGGCTGTCTGCTCCACAGCCCGCCCCCAGTCCTCCTGCGCCAGCTGACTCTGCGTGGAGTCCCCATGAGGCTGGCCTGTGCCTCTCCTCTCTGGGGTGCCTGCTCCTGTGCCGAGCCCTGAAGGCTCCGTGTTCATCTGCATTTGTCCCCATCAGAGACAGCCACCTCTGGCAGCAGCAGACAAGCTCTGCTGTGCAGTCCCAGGGACGCGCTTGAGTCCCACGTGCCTGCCTCGCCCCGCAGAGCTACACTGGGCCTACGCTA
>NDGM010397346.1:0-10135 GCA_002564305.1 Octomys mimax | reverse complement strand
TTTTTTTTTTTTATTGATTTTATTGAGAAACAAATAGCAATGCGACAGTTTCAAAACAGGTTAGTAGAAGAGTTACAATATCTAGACCAGCCATAATAGTCTGTCCTTTCCCACCTGCTAGCATTAGCCCTCAGCAGAGATAATGCCCCTTTTCAGAAGCCCAACCCTCCCAAGTTTTCTGCATGTCTAACATTGTCCTGTCATGCCCCTATCATACTCCATCTCTCCCTGCCCAAACCTCTACAGTAAAGCCTCACTGTCCTCAAACTGTAGTGCTCAGACCAGTGCAGCAAGTATGCTTTGGCTCCGATCTTAGGCACCACCCAGACTACAGTTAACAAGCTCCTGGTCCATCCTGCTTGGGTCTCCAGGCCCTTAGGCAGTGAGCTAGAACAGAGTTGTTTCCAGGCTCCACGGTCCTCAGAACCCACAATGAGCTACACAGAACAGCAAGCATCACGGCGAGCCAGACACCCACCCAACCCTTGCATTAAAATGCACCAGTGAGGCAGATTTCCCTGTAACAGTGAGTTTTATTTTACAGATGAATCAGCCTGGGCAGAGGGAAGTGACATGACCCATCCAAGTTTATGAACTCATAAACCTGCAGGTTGCTGGGCTGTAGTAACCTGACAATGCTGAGTTTGAGCTCTGTCAGTGTTACCACTGAGCCTGCGCCCCAGCCAGTCACCACATGCAGGAGTCAGGCTCAGAGCTGGCGTCCATCAGCCTACATTGCTCTGACAAAGAAATATCACAGCCTGAGCCACTTAAACAGAAATTTATGGTCTCCCAGTTCTAAGAAATCCAAGATTAAGATGTGATGTTGGCAGATTGTTTGTTTCTGCCAGTTTTGAAAATCAGCCCCATTCCTCTCCTCCGGCTACTGATGTTTTGCTGGTGATCTTTGGTTTCTAGGGGAGTCATTTGGATCTTTTCATTTATCTTCACACAGAGCATTCTCTATGGATGTGTGTGTGAGTGGTGTATGGTGAGTGTGTGGGGGTGCCCTGGTAGGGTCGTATTCTGGGGCTAGGATTTCAATTCTCATTTTGGGGCCACAGTCAACCCATAATGGAGGCTACTAAATGCTGAGAACAGACAACCAGGTACCCATCCTGAATCAGGTCAAGTCTTATCCTCTTCACAGCTAGAGGAGCCTCAGGCACTGGTGGGTCAAGATTCTTGCTCCAAGTTGCATGGTTCATCAGTACAGAGCCAGGGTTCCAGCCCAGCTCATCTGCCTGGGAGTCTACACTGCAGCTCTCTGAGGGCGTGCACCACTGTCTTGAGTGCTTCTGCACAATTTCTCCAGCAAGTCACAGCTGCATTTTGGCTCCAGAGGGTCCAGATAGTGTTTGAAAGAAAGTCACAGGTGGGATGTCTGTGTTGTTCAGCAAGGGACAGCAGGGGACTCAGAAGGCCCAAGCCTGACTACAGAGAACACATGGACTCAAAGCAAAGAAAGCTGACCCTGTTTTTGTCTGAATACAAAACATAAACAGTGACTTTCTATGGTGCCTGAAACATAGTAATAAATTTTAATTATAATTCAAATAATTATAATTGCACTGAGCAATTACCACGTGCCAGGCTCTGGGCAGGACATCTTATTTACATCTCCTTTAGATCTTTAGGCCACTCCTAGGGCATCGGTACTATTCTCCCATTTCATAGTCAGGGAAATCGGGGCCCAAGTGAGTAGTCTAAGCCTAGCCAGCCCCTATGCTCCATCCAGGAATCAGAATGTGCTTTGTAGACTACAAACAGGCTGAGCTTTTGGGCAGAAAATCCTAGCATATCACAGCAGAGGGGGAGATTTGCATGTTTAACTCAAAATTATCTTCACATCTCAGTTACTATTTCCAGGTCAGAGAGCCTTGGGGAGAGGAAGGCAGTGGCCTCCGTTCGCCTTAGCTGCACCCCGGGAGTCTTCCCACTACCTCCCTCTTTCCCCTGGTGGTCTAATCTGGAGTCAGATCCAGCCGCTGGCTCTGACAGAAGGGGAAGGACTGGAAGCCAACAGAAAACAACAGGTGAGCTTCTGAACAGTCCCCTTCTGTGCCTTGGGCAGAGTGTCCTGCCCGGGCAACTGTGGGGCCACACTGACTTCCAGAACCTTCTGCCTCTGCAGGTGTTTTCAGCAAACTTGGCCTCAGCGCTTCAGTGACCCATATTTTATTACCTTTCAGGTTTCTATAATTCATCATTCACTCCTTTCTGAAAACCTAGAATGAAAGTTTTGCAGCTCAGTGCCCGGGCCTCTCTCCATTCTCTCCCCAAACACATCGGCCTGTTTGTTCTCTTTCATCCCTGCTCTTCCTGTTGCATTCTGCCCATTCAATGGGGAAAGAGTGAAACCGGATGGCTGGACCCAGTGCGGGGGAAATGACTTCAGAGCCACCTTTGTTTCCCCTCATTCCTTTGAGCACACTTGGCCCCGCATCTCTATGAAAGGGCTTGTTTGAACCATTTGGAACATCCAGCGAGTGAGAGATGCTGTAGCCAGAATCGCTCCCATCTTTTCAGGCTGCCTGAGACTCTGGGTTAAACTGCCAAATTTTTTGCAACAAAACTAACCATGACATTGGACATTGTGTTATAAATTAGCCACAGCCTTCCAAGCAAATTGTGTCTTTTTATTGTATCAGTGTAAGCCTTTGGAACATTTGGCTTGGGCCAGAGCTCCAGGGAGGCTCAGAGGATATTTTTTGTTCTACTCCAACCCTTCTCCAACCCAATCATATGCGTTAATACACAAATTTTAATTCATAGTTATTCTTCTCAAACAGCTAGAGGATCTCTGCTAGTTATATACATTTCTTGGCCTCAGATTCTACCAATCTACTTTTAAGTTCTGACTGGGGCAGAAGCCATCTCCAATTGTCTTCACCTTTTATCAAATATTCCACAGAAATCACCTGGGGTTCTTTTAAAGAATATAAAGTGAGACACAGAACAGAGTATTTTTATAGATCCCTCATGAAATACAGAATTTCTATATTGGGTGTTCATAAGAGCAATGGGAATCTCAACCTTTTTCTGTGAAGTCACTCTGAGTTTAGAGGGGAAGTGTTCATCTCTTTTCATTATGTCACCAACAGTTAAATCAAATATTCAAATATCACCTAATTTCCTTTTGTTTGCTTTTATTTTACCCCCCCCCACAATAATAATAATATGCTATACCATAAATTTGGACTCAGAAATCATCTTAGTGAACATCATTAAAATCAGGTCTAAGTGATGTTTATTTAAAATAACATAACCCTCTTTATAGTGTTTGGAAAACACACCTACTATATTTGATAATACTGATAATATTTAGTATTGTAGTCAGAGCAGAGAACACTGTATTCCTGCCTATGCTCTGCCATATTGGAAACAAAGACAACCGTGCCAATTATACAGCTTGAAAACATGGTAAGCACAATAATTGTGAACACTGTTTTCTGTTGGTAAACAACTTGGTGGCTTGTACTTTTTTCCCCTTTTTTGAGACAGGGCATATCAAAGTCACTAAGTTGAGCAGGCTGTGCCTCAGCTTGCAGTCCTCCTGCCTGAGCCTCCTGAGGTACTGAGGTGCTGAGCCTGTGCCACCATCCCTGGCTTGTAGTCTCTTTTGAAAATGAATACAACTCATATTCTTTCATATTTTCCAGATGGAATCTTTGTTCAACCTCAACTCTTTTTTTAAGGATGACTGAAATTCTACTGAGCTGGTCCCCTTGTAAGAGGGAACTAAGTGTCGCTAAGGAATTCCTCCCATCCAAGAATTATCCAAGAAAATCCATCTTCTCTTCCCCATTTCTTCTGTCTACTACTACTTCCCTCTGTCTGGTAAAAAGCCCAGGGCCCCTCACTCTCACCTCCTCCCTTACATGTGGATGGGAGGGCAGATCCAGGTATAAGGAAGGTGTACAGAGCTGCACTTCTACGGCAATGCCATGAACTTCAGTTCCTGCAGAATAATTTAAACTTCCCAAAGCATTGTGACCTTCTTAGAAGAAAATAGCACTTTAAAAACAACCTTCATTATTCTATTACCCATGTCAGCTCCAGCCAGTTTCAACAGCACTTTTTAGCAAAGACAACCTTTTACACTGAGCTGGCCTCCTGTGTGAGGAAAATATCTTGAGTGACAACAGGTGGCTTCGAGTGGTGGCCAAGCTTTGTAGCGGCACAGCCTGTCTTTGTGCCTATAGAGAGATGCACGGTGCCGTCTCCAAAGCACATTGGCATATCACCGAGGCTTTGAGGCTCCACTGTCTACCATTTCAAAAGTTTCAGGCTCTTGACCCAAAGCCAGGGTGGGTGGCAGGGTAGGGGGAGTGGGCTGGAGGCCCAAGTTACTATATCAAGAAAGGAAGCCTGACACACACACACCTCCGTGGGTGGAAGCTGTCACCAACACACACACAGCCCCTTTAGGCAGAGACAAGAGCGGTTGTTAGGGCTGATGCAAGTTGCTCCCCAAGTATGTCCTGAATGTGGGAGGCCACAGCAGCTGCCTCCCCGTGAGACTGCCTGCAGGGCCCTGCCAGCGGCCACAATGACTCACTGGCCCTTGCCAGCTGTCACGCTTTGCATGCCGCTGGAGCTCCAGCCCAGCACAAGGGGACATCCAAATCACCAGCTCCAACAAGAGCAAAAGCCCTGTGCCCATGCTGGGTCTGCATGGCCACCCGGGATGCTCTTTCTGGGCCCCACCATCCAGAACACTTAAATACATGCTGACCAGTGTGTCTATCTTTGAGGGAAAGAGAGGTGATGAAAGGAGGAAAGAGGTGGTGAGGTCAGCTAGCAGCTAAAAAGAGCTTTTAGAGGAACCACAATAAAGGATATATTTGCTGGAAGAGTGGCTTGTGCATTTCTGCTTCCTGATTCCTGCCTATATGTGGCAGATGTGGCAGGTACAGGTGACACAATTCTGATGCAGGTGCTGTCTTCCTCATACACTTCTTTTCCTAGGATAAAGTAAATTCCTGGGCCCCTAATAGGTGTGGGCACTGGAGGAAGCCAGGGCCTACTCCAGTCTAGCACTTAAGCTGCAAACAGGATGGAGGGATGCTGAGAACAAGGGTAGGGCCTGTGAGGGGGCTGGGGCAGGGTTTGTGCAGGCAGCATCTTGGGGCTGCTCTTTTCAGGAGCATGACTGAAACCCATGAGCTTGTCCAAGCTGCATGGGCATAGGCTGTCTTCAACATCACATCCTTGCACCCCGTGTGCAACCCATCATAGCCCATCATGGCCTCCTCCTGGGCCTCCTGTAAGCCTAGTGCAGCTGGAGGGAATTCAGGAAGCCAGCTACTAATGGGGCAGCTCTGCTCCTCCTGTCTGAAGGTACACAGAAATCTGCCATGCCCTGGGAGCCTCAGTTTTATCATGCACAACAGAGATCAAAAATGCCCGGCTACATGGGTCCTATGCCAATCAAATGCAAAAGTGTTCATAAAAATATGCTGAAAGCACACTCATCACTTCCACAAGAAATGAAATGATGATGAGGTCCTGAACCCCACTGCATGAAACTTAAAAGGCTATTTCCTTGGATTTTCTCCTTTCTGCCAACCTCCTTTTGATCTAAACAAGACTCCTATCATCATAGCAGGCCAGGCCCCTCTCGAAGTCCTTCCACATTATACAGACATCCTCTCTCTATAAAACCTGTAGGAAACTCTTTAATGAGAGCATTTGGAAATTGGTGCATTTCAAGGATGAGCCTGTGAGCTACAGATAGTTTCAGACCCATTCTTAGATACCTTCTAGACACACAGGAGTTGCAAAGCACAGTGCTGAACTTTGGGAAGTTGCAGAAACAAACAGATGGTTGCTGCCATCAAAGCCATCCCAGATGAATGTGGGGATAAGATCCACATAAGATAGTCCAGGCTATGGAGAAATATTACCAATGGTTTTCCAAGCTTGACTCTTGCAGGAAGATGGGAAATGACCGAGGCTCAGAGTGTTAGAGCTGAGCCTGAGTCATGGGCAAGATGGTACCAGTGGAGCTGGGGTTGGAAGCAGAGGCCAGAGTGAGCCTATGGAGTGAATACTGGTGCAACAAAATGAGACAAAGAAGCCCTGAAATCAGCAAGCACAGCCAATGGGCCCCAAGAGTAGAAAACTCAATGACCCTGTGGGCCATCCCTTCCACAGCATCAACATTTTTCACCGAGGAGCACCAAAGCAGGGGAAGCTTATTTTCCATCTGTTATACTCTGGATCAGGACTGAACTGTAGAACTTTCTGTCATAATGGCAATGGCCTATATCTGTAGACAACAACTACCAACCTGTGACTATCACACTTGAAACAATACCAGTGCAACTACAGGTCTAAGTTTTAATTTAATTTTTAAAACTAAATTACATTTAATAGCCACAATGGCTAATGGCTACCATACTGAATGGTAGAGGTTTAGGAACCAAAAGCCCCTCCTCCAGGACATTCTGCCATGCTCTGATGATGAGCTGGAGTAGCCTGCACTGGTGTCAGGGGAAGATAATTTCCACAGCCATCAAGTCATTCTAGCTATTTTATTTGAGGAAGAGAAAGAAAGACTCTGTCCCACCCTGAGCATGCACAGTTTGTTTCTGAGAAGAGGCAAATTCCTGAGTGAGTTAGCTTAAGCAACAGTTAAGTCACTGATAAAATGAGCACACATCCCTTTTTTAAGGGAGGGGTAATCTAACCCCAAGTGCTCCTGAGTCACAAAAAAACCTTTAATAAAAGGCATGGGGAGATGGAAATGGTGGTGAGTAACCACCCTAAAGCTAAGGAAAGAAACTACTTCTCCAAACCTAGAAGAAAATCAAATATTCAAAACCACATTACACTCAAACTTTTACAAGCATATTCACAAGAACCAAAAGATGGAAGCTACCAAAGTGTCCACCCGCGGATGAATGGCTAAGGAAAGGAGACACACAGAAAAGAATCTATTACTTGGCCTTAAAAAGAAAGAAAATTTGGATGCAGGCTACCACATGGCAGAAAGTTACAGACACTATGCCAAGTGAAGTTAGCCAGTCACTAATGGACAAGCACTGCATGATCCTACTTATATGGGATGCCCAGAGCAGAACAAATTCATGCGAGCAGAACACTGAACAGTGGTTGCCAGGAGTTGGAGCAGGAGAGTGTGGAATTGCTTAATGGCTGTACAGTTTCTTTCCTGAAAGATGAGGCGTTCTGGAAACTGGATACACAACAATCTGAATGTACAGTTGTCACCACTCGGGAACTGTTCTCTTAGAAAAGAATAAGATGATAAATTTTATGTTATGAATATCTGACCGTGATTTTTTAAGTGTGTACGTACAAAGAAAGTAAGAAAGAAAGAAAAAATTAGTAAAGGCAGAGGGGAGCAACTAGAGGGAGGGAAGCGTGTTTTAACTCGATGGGTGGAACCCGACCTTCTTGACCAGCCCTGTCGCGCGCACCCCGAGGCACCCAGCATTCGCCTCCCTGGGGCTCAGTCCTGCGACACCGGCGCTCACAATAACCTCTTCAAGCGCTGCCAGCCGCACCTCCGCGCAGGCTGAGCATAGGCGACCAATGAACACACGCCTGCGCGGGGCCTCGGGCCTCGATTGGCTGCCACCCGCCAACCGCTGTCCCCGCAGGTTCCCAAGCCGGGTTTAAAGGGGTCGGGCGCGGGCAGCTGCCCCGCCATCCGCTGCCCGCGCACAGGTCCACGGGGAGGGGCGCCCTGCCGACCGGCCCACCCCGGGGCGTTCCTGAAGGGCGCTCGAGGCTGCCCCCACCGCCTCCCAGATGTACTATGCGGTTTCCCAGGCGCGCGTGAACGCGGCCCCGGTGACCATGCTGCGGCCACAGCGGCCAGGAGAAGTACAGCTCGGGGCCTCCCTGTACGAGCTGGTGGGCTACCGGCAACCGCCTTCCTCTTCTTCCTCTTCCTCCTCCACTTCCTCCTCTTGCACCACGGCACCCCTCCTCCTCCCCAAAGCTGCGCGCGAGAAGCCCGAGGCTCCCGCCGAACCGCCTGGCACCCGCGCTGGGTCCGGCGCGCACGCGAGCGCCCGAGCAGAAGCCAAAGAGGAGCAACAGCAGCAACTGCGGCGCAAGATCAACAGCCGCGAGCGGAAGCGCATGCAGGACCTGAACCTGGCCATGGACGCGCTGCGCGAGGTCATCCTGCCCTACTCGGCCGCACACTGCCAGGGCGCACCCGGTCGCAAGCTCTCCAAGATCGCCACGCTGCTTCTCGCCCGCAACTACATCCTGCTGCTGGGCAGCTCGCTGCAGGAGCTGCGCCGCGCGCTCGGAGAGGGCGCAGGGCCCGCGGCGCCGCGCCTGCTGCTTGCTGGCCTGCCCTTGCTAGCTGCTGCTCCGGGCTCAGTGCTCCTGGCTCCCAGCGCTGTGGGGCCCCCAGACGCGCTGCGCCCGGCAAAGTACCTGTCGCTGGCGCTGGATGAGCCACCCTGTGGCCAGTTCGCGCTTCCGAGTGGTGCGGCGGGCGGTCCCGGCCTCTGCACTTGCGCGGTGTGCAAGTTCCCGCACCTAGTCCCCGCAGGCCTGGGCCTGGCTGCGGTGCAGGCTCAGTTCTCCAAGTGAGGGCCGTCCTGGGCCCGGGAAGGAGCGCCACCTCGGCCTGGTCTTCTGCTGCCCGGTTCCTTCGCTCCCCTGCGCCCTAAATCTGGGGAGAGCGATCCCGAGTAAGGGGGGCGTTTGGAACCATTTCTGGATCAGAGGAAGGGATTATGGGGCGCCTGGTTCCCTACCCGCAGCCCTGGGAAATGAAGGTGACCCGAGCAGCGGATGTTCCTTGGCGCGTGGAAGCTGTTTGCGCTCCAGGTCGATTTCTCCTGCTTAGGACAGAAAGCAAGCGCACCTTCCGCTGTCACCCAGCGCATCGCTGTCCCCGTCCCTGGAGCTGTGAGCTTCGCAGGGCTGGCTTGGATTTTAGGAGGCGGTGCTGTCGCTTCGGATCGCCCGGGGTGAGGCGAAAGGCCATCCCTGAGCGTGACCTCCTGGGAGTGTCCCCTCCAGGCAGCGGTTCTGAACCTGTCCCCACTGGCCAGGGCCAGGTTCTGTCAAACGAGGCTGCCAGACCACAGGAGACCGAGAAAGACCAGTTATTCGGTGCAGACCGTCAGGATCGCCGTAGATGCACCGATCCTCAGCGGCCCCGCATTGGGCGTCTTGGTGCTGCAGATGCGGGCAATGATAGTTCCAGGGTAGCTGGGTGTGCAGGATTGGAAATTCGGTCTGCTTTTGTAGCCAGGAGGTTAGAATGCTATTTTTAAGCATCAATCCTGGGGTCTTACCAAGACAGGTTAGGACTCAATCACTTTTCGTCTCCCCTTCTTACAGGCAGCCTAAATCAAACTTTGAGCTTATGTCAAAACAAAAAGCAAGCACCGTTCACGCTATCGGGCTTCCAGATTTACTCAAATAGGTAATGAGGCATTTCACTGTCGCCGGTCTTGCGAAGCTCTCTAATTAACCTCATTAGAAGTTGCGGAGGGGAAGCAGCCAGAACCCAAACAGCGCCAGTGCGTCCAGCTGCAGTGGTGGCCTCGGACTGCGCTTTTTCGCAGTTTCTCCGCGCACTTTCGGGATCCTGTACCAGCGCACCCGCGCGCGTTTCTAGTCGCAGCTTTGCAGCTCACGTGTCCTTGTGAGCGGCCTGATTTGTGACAGCGGCGTTAGCAAATTACCCAAGGTTATTTTGTGCTCTTTCAGCAGTTTGCTTTGGTTTTTATGTCGACAGTATTTGGGTGTCCATAGTAGCCGAATTAAACTGGCGTTTTATTTTATCTCTAACTTCGTTCTCTCGAGCTGTACAGAATCAACAAAATAAAACATTTAATGTCCAGTTTTTACATTTTTCGTCTGATTTGTTCGTTAGTTTTTTTAAAAAAATAATTCCTTGTATCCCAGTGGATTCAGGAGTGAAAATCCTTAAACGACTAGGGTTTCCCATTTTAATACCTGACTTCTTAAATTATAAAATAAAGCACGAAACAGGCAACTGCAGTTGAAGTTTGGGCCTCAGCCGCAAATGTAAGAACTGTAGGGGACCGAGTGGGTGGGTGGGCCAGAGAAGGGAGGAAGGAAATTCTAGGAACTAGCTCTTGACCCTGCGTTGGGACTGGATCTTTTTTAT
>NDGM010397195.1:0-13846 GCA_002564305.1 Octomys mimax | reverse complement strand
TTCTTCTTCTTCTTCTTCTTCGTCTTCGTCTTCGTCTTCGTCTTCGTCTTCTTCTTCGTCTTCTTCTTCTTCGTCTTCTTCTTTTTTTTTTTTTTTTTGCAGAACCGGGGATTGAACTCAGGTCCTCGCACTTGCCAGGGAAGCGGTTACTCCCCTGAGCCATCTCCCTGGCCCCTAGAATTTTTATATCTTCTTGATTCACCTTTGGTAGTTTATATGCATTTAGGAATCTATCCATTTCATTGTGTTTTCCATTTTATTAGAATAAAGATTCTTGAAGTAGTTACTGAAGATCTTCTAGGTTTCTGCAGGATTTGTTGTGGTTTCACCCTTTTCTTTACTAATTGCCTGAATTTGAGTCTTTGATTTCTTTTCTGATAATGATCACTAAAGATTTATCAATTTTATTTAATATTTCAAAGAACCAATTCCTCAATTCATTGATTCTTTATTTTTTTTGTCTCAATTGCATTAATTTCTGCTCTGATTTTTGTAATTTCTCTATGAGATTTAGGATTGCCTTCTCTTTACTTTTCTAGAAGTTTGAGATTTAACATTAGGTTGCTTATTTAAGTTTATTCTGTCTTTCTTTTATGGTTATTCACAAGTATAAATTTCTTCTTGGATCTTGCTTTCATCATGCCCCATAAGATATGTTGTGTCAGCATTATCATTTACTCATAGATACTGTTCAATCTCTATTTCAATTTCACATGTAACTCCTTTGTTTTTTAGAAGGTTGTTATTTAATTTCCATGTATTTATGGAGCTTTTGTGGTTTCTTTTGCCATTGACTTCCAATTTCGTTGCACTATGATCAATTAATATACATGGGATAATTTCAATTTGCATTTGCTTAAGGATTTTTTTTGGGTCAGGATGTGGTTTATTTTGGAGAACATTCCGAGCATGGCTGAGAAGAATGTGTATTATGATACTGTGGGGTAGAACACTATAGACATCTATTAAGTACATTTGTTTACCTGTTTGGTTCAGTTCTGATATTTCTTTGGTGAGTCTTTGTCTAATGGTTCTATACATTTATGACAGTGTGGTGTTAAGGCCCCCAATTCAATTTTTTTATTGTTTATTGATTTTTAGTGTCCAGCAATATTTGTTTTAAATAGCTGAGTGCTCCTATATTTGGTGTATATATATTTATGATTGTTATATCTTCTTCAAGTTTTCCCTTAACAAGAATAGAGTTACCTTTTATTGCTTTGGTCTGTCTTGTCTCAGAGTTCTCACTGTCTGAAAATAGAATAGTTACCCCAGCTTTTTTCTGGGTTCCTATCACATGGTATTTTTTTTCCATCTTTTGACTTTCAGTTTGTGAAATTATTTTTGAGTTAAATGTGTTATTATTATTATTTTTTGTATGCAGGATATTGTTGGATCTTGTTTCTTCATCCATTTTGGCAACCCATTTCTTTTGTTTGTTGAGCTGAGATCATTTACATTGATGGTTATGACTGACATGTATTGGCTTATTCTTGTCATTAATTTTTGCTATTTGTTCCTTATCTTTCCCCACTGTTTAATTGCTTACCCTGCCTGGTGGCTTCTTTCAATTAATGTTCTTGGATTTGTGCACATTGCTGTATCTCTCTAGAATATCTTTCAGAACACATTGGTTGGTGGTCATGAATTTCTTCAGTTGTTCTTTGTCATGAAAAGTATCTCATTTTTCCATTAATTTTGAAAGACAGTATTTCAGGGCATATCCATGTTGGCAATTATTTTCTTACAGGATTTTGAATACTTCCCACCAAGTCCTCCTTGACTTAAGGGTTTGCATTGAGAAGTCTGCTATAATTCTGATGGGTTTTTCTTTATAGGAGATTTGTTTCTTTTCTTTAATATCTTTTAATATTTTGTTTTTGTGCTGAATTTCTGAAATCTTGATTATTATATGCTATGGTGTAGATTTGTCTTAGTCATTGCTGATTGCTGTTTTATATGCTTCACTTATTTGTATGTCAAATTCTTTCTCTATACTTGGGACGTTTTCTGACATTACTTCTGTGAATAGTTTTATTTTGTATTTTTTTATGTCATTTGTTCTGGCTCCTGATTTTTCATTGACTCCAATCAATCTTTATGTTGTTCTTCTTTGCATCATCTTATAACCATTGGATTGTTTTTTCAGAGTCCCTTATTTTTAAGAGCTCTTTTTTTAATGATCATTAACTGCAATTTTATCTTATATCCTTGAAATTCTGCTTTAACTTTCTGTCATGCAGATTTAAAAGCTTTCAATAGAGATTTTAATCTCCTGGATATCTGTTTGAATCTGTTTCATGGCTTCCATTTCTTTCTAATGTTGGGTATTCATGATTTAAATCATTTTTCTATGCTCTTCTATTTTTTTTTGTTGTTGTTGTTTTAATCAGTGGGTACTCTACACTTTCTGAGTAAGTTGTTTCTTATGGGCATCACCTTTTTTTTTTTAAACTGGCCACCATTTTGCTCTATCTTGTCCCTTCGATTTGTCCTGGTTGGGCTGGAGGCCTGGGGCTGGGTTTTACTTCTTTGTCTTGTCATTTTATTTTATTTTATTTTTCTGTGTTGATGCCTTTAGGTTTCTTATAGTAGTTAGCTTTATCACTAGTGTGGAGACCTCCCTAGGGAATATATGTTCTTGAAAGATATCTTTTTTTGTAGAAAGTTCTTGGTTTTTGTGTCTGCCCCAAGATCCTACCTTCCTAATTTATTAAGGATGATGTATTACTATGTATTTTGCTCAGCACCCAGTCATTTGGTACTGGACTATAGTGATGGTTATGACCACAGACAATCATACTGTTGTTATAGAGGGGAGAAAAACTGATTACAAGTATGACTTCCTGGCTGAAATAGTATAATCAACAGTAAAAGTAGCATCAAGCACAGCCTGCAAACAAACTGGGGTAGCTCTTAATTTGGTGCCTTTAACCATTGAGGCAAGATCTAAAGTTATATAACAAAACCCACCCACCATAAGTCAGGAACTTGTATGCAAGGAATTTCCCTTTAGTAGAGTGATTTTACCTTGTTATGGGAAAATTTAAGAGGCCAAGGGAAGAAAACAGAGAGGCAGATGAAGACACGTATGTTCAAAGCAAGGTTGGAGGACAAAGGATAAACTCACAAGCTTTAGGAAACTGGAAAAGAAGGCAGGAGAGAACAAATGAAGAAGAAAACAAAAAAATATTGAAGTGAATCAGAAAGGTTAAGGACAGTGTTCACTTACATGAAGACATGATAAGATCAAGAGAGATAGTTGAGGCGAGAAAGAGGACAAATAGAATAAAACAAAAGTATATGCCCTAACCTAAAAAGGAAAAACAAAACAAACCCAACCAGACAGTAAGTGAAGTTCCTCTGGCATCCACTGTTCTGTGGTACTGTCAGAATCAGCGCTCACCAAGCCTGCAGTAGAATTGGTGCTGGATTGATGCAGGGCTAATCCTGGCCTCTGGAGGTGGGAGTTGTGGCCAGTCTTTAGCCAGTAACTTTCCGGAGGGCCCTCCCATGTCTCCTTATCCTTTTTGTCTCTATGTTGATCTCCTAATTTCTGCAGTACCCTCAGAAACAGCCCAAGACTGATCTCAGTCCTTGGCACAGTTAGCTCCTTCTAGACCTTGCACAGCCTGCTCTGTTCCACACCACTAATTCCTCTCACGCTCCACTCTCCTTGTCCTATGATGGTGGTCATGAGTCAGAGAGAGGGCTGGCATCCCAGCCCAAGGGTGTTTACACTGCTGGGCACAAGGTGGTGGAAGTGCTGACTGTCCACTTCTTGTCCCTGCAGCCCCACTCAGCTTGTGCTACTGGCTGCAGGTTGATATAGTGTTGACTTCCCAGGCCAGGGGTGCTTGTGCTGCTGGTCATAGGGTGAGGGAATACTAATTTCCTATCCCTTGTCCCCACTGTCACAGGTGACAGCTGTGTTTGTGGTCTAATCCATCCCTTGTGTAGGTCATATGGCAGGAAGAGTCATGTTGTTTCACTACCCATCATCAATGCCACGTCTTGTCCCTAACCTTGCTGTCACTATAGATTCCATTTAGTGGTTATGGTGCTTAAAATAAAAATAAAAATCTAAATAAAGTAAAATCTAGCCAACTGAACAAACAAACACAACTGGTGCAAGGAGCAGTCACTCTCCCTTGTGTATACCAGTGAAATTTGTTGCCAGGCTGCAGTGTCCTCTGTAGGAAATCAAAAGGGGTGAAGGGCCTCATATTCTAGAGCTGTCAAGTATGGACTGAACTTATACATTTGAAGTGTCTCTTTTTTTGTGGGGAACTTCTGGGAAAGGTAGTTCCTCCCCTATCCCACTTGTGGCAAACCCACAGGCAACTGTGAGGCTGTATTTTCTTTTTATAAAGTCCTATGCTTATGATTCATTTGATCTATAAGTCTCTCATTTACAATTAATTTTGGTGCTAGGATGTATGCTACTTCCTTTTTTCCAATTACCTGTGTTTTTAGTTAATTTTCTCTGATCTTTCGAGACACAGACTTGTCCTACTACTATGTCCTTGAGTCTTGTGGCCCAGTCAAACCTGGTGGCTTGTCAGTCCCAGGATAAGCTGGGCTGTTTGTTTTCATACATTGGTATTTCACTCATGCTATATCCTAAGGCTACCTGGAATGCTGCTGCCTCTACCTTTGTGTATCTAGTTGATGTCTGTTCATCTTTAAAGGTAAAGGTCAATAGCAACATTTTTGATCCCAGATACAATTCTAGATTCTTGCTACTTACTTCCTCAGAGGACATGGATCTTGTTCTCACTTTAAATGTAGACAAAGCTTTCTGATTGCCTCAGCACATAGAATACAAGATAGTAAAGCTTTGAGGACCTGAATTGAGACATAAAAGGCAATAGGTTTTCTACCTGGCTTTCTTTCTTTCTTGGGATATTTGCCCATGCATACCAGCCTCCATGCTCTGGAAAAGCGCAAAACTAGCCCATGTAGAAAAACAACATGAAGAGTCCTTATGGAACAGCTCCTAGTTACAAGCCAGCATTTGCTGGCTGATCTGATCTCTGGATCACTGTTACATTTCTCTCTGTCTCTGTCTCTCTGTCTCTGTCTCCTTCCCTCCTTCCCTTCCTCCTTCCCCACATGCCCTTCCACTCTCCCTCTCCCTCTCTCCTATCTACCTATCTATAATCTCTCTGCCAAAACCTATACCTTCATGGACCCCATGTTCTCTACAGCCTTGAGGTCATATGTAGGAAATGATAATGCCCTGAAAGAGATGTGTCAGATGAGCCAAGAAGAGAGACCTTGGGAAAGCATCCTGTTAGATAGACTTTCTAGTGTGAAAATTCTTTGACTATCCCAAGTGAATTAGAGAATTCAGAACTCTCCTTGCAGGAGAGAATCCCTTTGAATTTCTCCACCTGCTCATCTAGCCAGTGAACTTCATGGCCCGTTACACATTTGAGTTCTTTTGCGATTTAAACCTCTTGTGCGCTGCATATGGCAATCTGCGCTAGCCGTCTGGGATGCGACTCCTGCTTCAAGAGTAATGATAAAGTTTCTAGCACTCACTGTCATTGTAGGAAGCAGGCCTGTTGTTGAAGTGTTATTATTAATGAGAATTACTGCTGGACAGCTTGAACTAGAGGATAATTTATTCTCCGTGAACTTCTAATTGCAGTAAAATGGTTCATTCACTGCCACACTTGTCCATCTTGTTTGCTCCCATCTTTTAGCCATGGTTGGCTGCAATGAAAAAGGCAGAAAGGCACGAGCTGCACAAGGAACAAAAGTTTGCATTTCTGGAGATACTGTGGAAATAGGTCCATCCAGATGAATCACCTCATATAAGAGGGCTTGGGGAATCGTGAAAAACAGCCTGAGACGCTCAAAGAGGTCATGGTCAGTGTATCAGAATCAAGGCACCTACTATGTGTGAGTGATTAGATCCATGTGGTAATTAGTTTTTGTTAAGACATACTACCCTTCATCCATAACTTAAAGAAGGAAAGGGTTATTTTGCCTCATGTTTTGCTGTGCATGGTCCAAGTACTTCAAGACAAGAACAGCGTGGTGGGAGATTCTGGTCCAGGAAAACTGTTCACATGATTGCATCAAAAAGCAGAGAGCAAAACAAGGAGCTGAGAAGTGAGGTACACCTTGCATTTCATGCACCCCATGAAATGCCTCTTTTGACCGGGCCCCTCCTCCTAGTGAAAAGTCATCAATACTGGTCCCATAATCTAATCACCTTCCAAAATTCACACCTCTGAACACATAGGACTTTGGGAAGTCCTTACAGATTTATACCATAACATTCCTTCCCTGGCTCCTGCAAGACTCACATCCATCTCTATTCAAAATGTATTTAGCCACTCTCTGAGAGTGGCCAAAATCTTAACAGTTCCAGCATTGCTGAAAAGTTGAAACCCAAAATCTGAAACTCATGTAAAACTTTTAGTAGTGAGCCCTCTGAAAACCAAAAGTTAAATGTTTCCAACATACAGTAGCATAGGGCAAACATACCCATTCAAAAATGGAAAACATGGACAAGAAATTGGACTAAAGTGACACCAAAACCCAGCCTGAAGAACATTATGTCCTGTAGCTTTGTGCGTTCAACACCCATGTCAAGCAGTGGCAAGCAGTCAGTCCCAGTGGCTTGGGCAGACCCACCCCTATGACAATGCTGGTTGTCCCATTCATCACCTTTCTCTTGCACTGGCTTTGATCATTGCCTGTGAGCTTTTCTCAGCAGATATTCCATGGTCTTGCCTTCTCCAGCTTCCTGGGGTCTCCAGTTTCTCTCCCACAGCTTTCTACACTGATGTTCATTGCCTCACCTCTTAGACCCTCTTCTGAAATCTTGTGGGACCCCCCCATGACTCTATAACTTGTGCATTCTGCATGCCTGTAAAATCAGCACCACTTGGATGATACCAAGATGTACTATCAAACTCAAAGAATAGTCAAGCCCCCTTCTATCATGGCTTCAGAGGTCTCTGAGTGGCCTAACTCTGGAACACTCTTTCTTAGTTTGTCTCGTGTGAACTGGGCTTTCCGGGGCTCTCTTCTCAAAGCAGTCTTTCTATTTTTCTTCTCCAGTTCTATAAAGGATAGGGGTCTTGCTGATTCTAGAGGTATCCTCAAATCATTTTTCCTGTTGCCCTCATACAAAATACTTGCTTATTTTTAACATTTCCAGTAACTGCCCTCTCCATAGCTCCAACTGTACAGGCACTTTCTAGTATACTACTCCCTTTAATCTCAGTGTCCTGCAAAGTTTTAGGACATGAGCAAATAGACAATATTCTGCCAGAGTATAACATACATGACCTCTCACCCAGTTGCCAGAGGAGTCCTTATTTATAACCAAACCTCTTGAGTCTAGTCTTTACTATTTCATTTATATCAGCATTCTGGTCTTCTAAGCTCTGACCAGTGTCTCCTAACAAGCGTGGCTAGCAGCATTTTAGGGTTTGTCTAGTCAGCATCTTCAAATGTTTCCAAACTCCTCCTCCCACAAACCAATTCCAAAGGCTTCTAAATCATATGGTCACTTAAAGTCACAGCAATGACCACAGTTCTGTAGTGCCGGAGTCTCTTAGTCACTTTCTGGTTGCTGAGACCCAATATCTGACACACACAATTAAAAGCAGGAGATATATTTTGGCTTGTGTTTTCAGTCCAGAGCTGGTTCCAAAGCAGACACAGCATGATGGAAGGATGTGGTGGCAGAGGGCCACTCACACTGTAGCCAGGAGGCAGAGAACAGAGGGAGGAGTGGAGGAGGGAGATGTACTTTTCTCCTCAGTGAAATGCTTCTTCTGACTGAGCCCCACCTGATGGTAGCAAGTCTGCTGCAGCACCCCCATAATCTACTCACCTTCCAAAAGCCCACCTCTAAACAAATGAGGCTTTTGAAGGGACATTCTAGATTCAAACCATGATACCACGTTTGCAAATAACCCCTCACTGTGCCCACATTTGAAGCCTGCACGTACTCCTCTGACATTTCTAATAGATTTAAAATTCAGCATGTCCTCTTTTTCTCATTTTGCCTCAATAGATTGCATTGGGGAAATGAAAACTGTGATGATATGTATATTTTCTAGGTGATATCTTTTTATGGTAGGCACGATGCCATTCCTCTGAGTTCTGTCAAATCTTTGTCCCATTGATTCCAATTTTTTTTCACAATCTTTCATACCTTGTAGAGTCATAGACTTGTGGCCTTGGTCTTTGCATAAATGTCATTATATGTGTTTCTCACCAGATGCTCTCATGCTTACAGTCATTTGTCATAGGTTGTTGACTCATAACTATATTTATATGAGATTTGGTCACTTGCAGTTTCACAGTCTTAAGAAAAAACCTGATTCCCAGCTAGTGAATGGATTCAAACCTGTTTGTGATGGATGATAGGCAAGGACGTGGGTGCCATTATTATTTAATAGCTAATAAAGTCTCAAAGTGAGCTTGTGACAGTGGGAAATGTTCCTGGTTGGTAACTAGAATTCATTCTAATACAGAGGGACCTTAGTGACCTGAGTTATCCTCTCTAACTTTATGCGTAGTGGAAAACAGGGCTGGAGGGATCCAGGAAAATCTGTGGAAATGCTAAAGAAACAGCGTACTCGACCTCCTGTTCCCATCTTGTTGAAACTGTGACTTTTCTATGAGGAACACAGGGTCTTGACACAAAGCCCATACAACAATGCTCAAATACATGTACCCACTTGTTACCACAGATTCTGAAACGCTGCTCTTGGAGTCATGTCTTTGGGGGAAGGAAAAGGAAATGGTTATTATGAAAGGAGAGGGAGGGGCAGAGCCTGGGGGTGTTGAACCTCAAGTAAATGCTGATGATCATGTCATATTCTTGTGTATTAAAGTAGAAAGGAGGTGAAACCCACTGGGCTAAGGCCTTGTCTTCCTTGGAATTCTGACAGTATATAAAAGACTATTGTAGATTACAGTTACACCTAAGGCCAGCTATGTAGAGAGGATTTGCCCCCAGATTTTGCATCCAGAATCTGTTAGCCCACATCTTGACTCTATCCATACTGCTTGTATAACCTTTGGGAAGTTATTAACTCTTCTGTGGTTTGCTTTCTTGCTTGTAAGATGGGGCTAACCATTGTACTTCAAAGGGTACTGTGATGGATAAGTGAGCTAATATACCACTACCCAGAACAATTTCTTGTACTTAGCAGTAGTATAGAATCTTCATAATTACTGTTTTTTTGGGCACCAACTGCCAAACATTGAGCCCATTTTTATGAACAGAGGGTGGAAAGGTCCTTCTAAGCTTGAGATTCATTCTTCCAGTGAAATAGTCTGGGTGGGTCTTCCACTGGGGTGCATCTGATGGCTGTAGACACCCAGAAGACATGCCCTATGCTGTGGGCTCAATGAGAGAGAAGAGATGCTAGAAAAAGGCTGATGTTTTGCTAATCATTTATCAGGGTCACTAATCTCAATACAATCTTTTCCCTCCTTGTTCACATTTGGAAAATGACAATGCCTCACCAAGGTGACTGAGGATGAGGCAATACTGGTGATATTATGCTTGTTTTAGAAGGAAGTGGCCCTTTAGAGATGGACAGACCAAGGTTCAAGTCTTGTCTGTACCACCTACAGTCTCTCTAGCTCTCAATAAATCACTTAATGTCTCAGAATTACAAATTCTCATTTACCAAATGGGCCTGCTAAAATATGCCTCCTTCCTAGGGTGTGAGTGCTAATCAAATGTGATAATGTGTGTGTGACAGCAACTTGTAAGCTGTAAAGGGTGACATAGATATGAGTTATTATTAGTGAGTCCTTTAATGCTCTCTACAAGCCAACCTGAAATTTAGCAACACCTGTGTGCTGTCATCACTTGGCTGCTGACTCTCTTTGAGCTCTTTACTCGTAAGCCGACAAGCAGTGATTGTATGCTGGGTTCTCAGTGGAGGTGCTGTCTTGACCATTGGCTAGCTGATTTGGAGTTCTAATGCAGTGGCTTTCTTTTCAGAGAACAAAGGATCCTTCCTGGCAGTTCTCATAAATGATTATTTTTTCTCCTTTGATTTGTAAATCACATAATATTAATAGAACAGTTTCGGAATCATGAGCTGTTATTTGTTGCAACTGTTATTCTGATAGTTGATCAAAACACTTTGGGAAACTAAGAGAATTAGAGGTTGGCCAGGGAGGAATGAATGTTATAAATCAAAATTACCTGAAGGGGATATGAGAGGTAAAGGATTAAGCCAAGTTAAGAGATAATGAGGGAAAATAGCCAAGGAGCTTGGGAAAAAAAAATCTATCTCTTTTCAGGAACAGATATTTGTGTATTATTTTGTACTGTTAAAAAAGTTGACTCCAGTAAAAAGCATTTTCACTTGTAAATTCAAATAATAAGAATAGTTTTTTCTTTTTTTTTTTTTTTGTATACAAGTTCAATGTAGGGACTTTTGCCTACACTAGATTGAAGTCTTATAAGAAGAAAGGAAAGAGGAAAGAGATGTCATTGTCACTTGTGGACAGAATCAGATGGGGTCAGACCTGTGCTCTGCTAGTCTTAGAAAACATTTTCGAATACCTTGCCTTTCAGGTCTCAATCATGAACAGAAACAGGGTGTAGAGGCAGCTTCTTAGGGAGGACTGCATTTTTCTCAAGCTTTCACCACTGCTGAAAGCTGCAGCTGATGAGTGGCTGGCACCGACCCTTGGCACAAAGTGGCTGGAGTAAATGGAATGCTGTAGGGACATGGAACTTTGTTATCACGGAGCATATTACCAGAGAAATACAGTGAGGAACCCAGCAGGCTTCTGCAAACAACGCATCCCTTTAAGTTAATTGGTGTTATATAGAAGCTGAAATGCTTCACTTATTTACAAAGCTACAGATTTATGTAAAGCAAAACCAATTACACTTAATGCCTAAACTATTCCAGGTGCTCAGTGATAATGTTGCTAGGCACTAGAGAAGCAACTGCTGTGTGACTGTGTCCCGTTCCAATGGCAGCGCATGGTATTCCTACCATTTAGCTAATCACAAGTGGCAACCCCGATGTGAGAATTTTAAGCTTTTCTGGTGTTTGCCTTGGGTCAACTTTGTTATCCTACAGATTTTTCATCTGATATAATGAACACTTTTTTCTACTATAATGCAGAAATTAGAGAAAGGCAAAATGGTATGCGTGTGTGTGTGTATGTGTGTGTGTGTGTGTGAGACAAGATAAGGCAGATCCCATTTCTAATAATGAGATTGTTATACCTTTACATTTATACTGAGGTGATGCGTTTAGAGGTTTCTTAATCTTTTGAGTGTTCATGACCCCAAATTGCAACGTTGGCCTTTGAACTTTTGTAGCAGGGATAGCTTCTAAGGATGTAAGGGTTTGCACCACAGTTTTGCCAGGGAACAAATGTTAAGCAGTGAAGGACTTGAAAACGTTGCTGGGAAGAGTTTGTGCCTGTAAGAGAGTTAGTTTTCTTTCTTGTCCTACAAAAAACAAGCAAACAAAAAATAGTTCGACTGAGAAATACCTGGTGCTTTCCAGCTGCACTTTTGCAATTAAAAATGCATGTCATATTGTGGAAAACTGCTCAGACTGCTTCAAAACTCAGGGCCATGAAAGGACACCTTAGCACAGGCACACAGTGGGACACAGTTATGCATCCATGACTTGACACAGGTAAACACGCATGTGCTGGTTACAGTACTATGTAAGAATGTAAACACGAGCTAACAACTTGTGTAAGAATTATACAATAAAGATGCTGGCAGCACTTGCTCTTGCTCTAGCTCTCTGCTCTGCTCCTTGCTGCCTGCTGTGTTGCTGATGACTTGCACACAAGTGTTCTTTAATCTTAGGAACTCACCTGAGAAGATCTCCCTTGGGCCCCCTAAGCAGGCTGACACATACCTAATCAAGTTGAATAAATCTTTTATTTTACAGATCTAAGCTATTTTATGCATATACAGGAAGGTGCTGAACTGCGCAGGTAGTTGCAATCGGGTGATAAACCTTTCTATCTCCAGCATGAACTGTTCAAGAAAGCACTCACTCTCAAATTTAGGGAACATCAGAAGGACTGGCTAGAGAAAATCATCAATTCCTGGGTCACAACCTGGATAAAGCTTTGGGCTCAAGTAACCCTCACAGGGGCAAAAGTATTCCTCAGAAGCATCTGGTCCTCAATCAAACTTTGATAAATGTTGTGACAAAGATGCAGGATGTTAGTTTTATTTCATTAAAGTAACAAGTTTACAAATTTCTTGGCTTATAAAGGAACATGATTTTTTCAAAGTATATTTAAATTGGTAACCATGGACACAAAACGATGTCATGTGGGCTAGCAGATCTCTCTAAGCATCTCTTTTTTTGTTACTTACTCCCTTCTCAGTATACATGTGACCTGCTATAATTTTCTTCTTTCCTTTAACCACAAGAAATCCATCATCGACACTGACTTTTCAATTTCATCAGTACATGGATAGTTTTTAAGGATCTCTGTTTTAATAATAGTACTTTTGAATTCAGAGAAAATTTTTTAAATAAAGTTGTATCTTGATAGTATAGTATCCAAGATAAAAAATCAAATATAGCAGAATCACAGTTGCTTATTATAATTTACTCACATATACAGAGGGTACGGTCACAATGCCTAAGATACAGTATAGGGTCAGCCTACCAAAAGAAAGAATACTACCATACTGCTCATTTTCCCATAATGACTGCTCAGAACTCTAAAAAAAAGTCTTTTATGTTGCATGTAATGGTTAAGCTATTGTAAGAAGTTGTATAATATTACTGATAGTGAATATTACAGATAGTGAATTGTCATTTCTGACTATAGAGTAATTGCCTAGCCTCTGAAATTATTTTATTAATTTAGTACATTGCATCTTAATACAAAAGCATAATAGCTTACTGGGAAGGTCATAATTTGTCTTTGTTAATAAAGTATACAGATTATATTCACAGAGTCACTGTTTTATATATTGATTCCTACTAAAATACATAAAATGTTAAATTGAAGTGAACAATGAATACTGTCTCCATAAGACTGGTAGAGGCAAATACAGTTTCATAAGGCTGTCTCCCAAAGATCAATACTTGAAGAAATTTCCTGTATACTGCCATAAACTTTCAGAGACTTTTCATGGAGAAGAAGTGTTTCTTCAAGATTATTTCCACTGATGTTCTGAGCATTAAAATGATTTAGACTACAACATCTAAAGAAAGAAAGAGAGAAAGATTTTCTTAGGACCAGATGTAGATGATTTCATAAATCATTTGCTTTTCTCCTGTGCTTGTCTGCCCTTTATGATAGGCTCGTAGATACTGGCACAACAATGATGATTATTTAAGAGCTCCGCTCACCAGAACAGTCTTTAAAATAGGACGAAAAAGCTTCCGTGCATACTAAGGCTCTTATAAGGACCTTTAGGTGGTGCTGTCTTACAGCCTGAAGTGAATCTCTTCCATGCCCACAGTGAGAAAGACATGGAACCCTTCAGCTTTACAGTGTCATAGCTGCCAGGATTCAGAAAGGCTCATCAGATTTACTGGGTTTTTGTAAATTTGGTGCTGAGACCACTGTTGGAGAAGGAGGCCATGCCTCTATTTCTAAAATGCTCACCTTCCACTCCCAATGCAAGAAGGACTTGCCGTTCTGGAGTGTTCTGTAAGTACCAGGCACTATGTTAGAGTGGGATGGATTCATCTCCATTTTACGGATTAGAAAACTGAAATCCCAAAAGGCAAACAACTTTCTTCAGGTTTTTCTTTTCTTTTTTTTTTTTTTAATCGGGGTACATTTTTCTTTATTTCCTTAAACAAAATGAAAGTACACTGACAGAACCAGAAAAGTT
>NDGM010397044.1:0-12271 GCA_002564305.1 Octomys mimax | reverse complement strand
AAAAAAAAAAAAAAATCAAAAGATGGAACAAAGGACATGAAAAACCTACTTAAAAAAATAATGGGAGAAAACTTCCCTGCAGGGCAAAGGAATTTGACATACATAAAAGTGAGGCATCCAGAACTCCCATTAGCTATATTCATTAAAAAACACAGCAAGGGATATAATAGTGAAGATTCCAGAAATTCAACGCTAGAACAGAATATTAAAAACTATTAGGAAAAAGAAACAAAACACCGATAAAGGAAATCCCATCAGAATCACAGCAAATTTTCAACACAAACCCATAAATCAAAGAGAACTGATAATGAAGTATTTTAAGCCCTAAAAGAAAACAACCTATAACCCAGATTGTATTACACCACAAAATTGTCTCTCAAGATCAATGGAGAAAATAAGAACAGGTGTTCTGTAATAAAGAATATCTGAAGAAAATCATGACCATCAAGCCAGTACCCCCTAAACTTCTGGAGGATAGTCTAGAAAAACAATGAAGACAGCAATTGCATGAATTCCAATAAAATGAATCCATTAGGCAAGAAAAGCATTTAAAGAAAGGGAAAGAAAAGGGATCAAAATAAGAAATTAGTATTACAAGAAGTTATATATATATATATATATATATATATATATATATATATATCAGTTATAACACCAATGTTAGTGATCATAATTCACTAACCAAAAGAACAGATTAGGAGAATGGATCAAAAAACAAGATTCAAACATATGTTGCATAAAAGAAATACATTTACCTAAAAAAGAAGTGCAAAGACTGAAATTCAAAGGATGGAGGCCAATACTCCACAAGACAGGAACCCAGGAAAAACCAGGACTAGTTATTGCATTGTAGGCAAAGTGGATTTCAAGGTAAGGTTGATCAGAAGATACAAAGAAGGTCACTACATACTTGTTAAGAGAACAATATGAAATAAAAAGATAACAATCATAAATATACATGCACCAAATACCAGTGCACTCAACTATAAAAAAACAAACATTATTGGACATGAACTATCAATAGCACTAATACAACTACAGTGCAGGACCTCAATACCCCATGGTCACAAATATACAGATCAAGTGTAGACAAATACAAATCAATAAAGAAATACTAAAGCTGAATCAAACCTTTGAACAAATGAACTTAGTATATATCTATGGTGCTCTACTTCACAAAAACATTTTGTTCAGCTGCACATGGATCATTCTCCAAAACAGACCATATACTAGTGTATACAGAGTGCTTAAATAAATGCAAAAGAATTGAAATTACCTCATACATTTTATTGATCATAGTGCAACAAAATTGGAAATCAATGGCAACAACACACCAAAACTGCATAAAGACATGGAAATCAAATAATACTCTCCTGAGCAAATTGATTAAAATTGAACAAGAAAGTAGATACTTTCTGGGATTAAATTATAACACTAATATAATGTATTGGAACTTATGGGATGCAATGAAAGCAGAACTACAGGGGAATTTTATAGCAGCAAATTCCCACATTAGAAAAACAGAGCAAGTTCAAATGCATAATCTAATGTTGAACCTCATGCTTCTAAATAAAGAAGAGCAGGTTAAATTAAGCCTGCGCTAGAGAAAAAATTGTAACAATTAGAGCTGAATTAATGCAATTGAGGCTAAGAAAACAAGTCAAAGAATCATTGAATCAAAGAGTTATTTCTTTGAAAGGTTAATTAAAATAAATAAACTCTTAGCCAACCATATCAAAAAAGGAAAGAAAAGATTAAATAAAGGCAATTGGGAATGAAAAGGGTAAAATCACAACAGATCCTGAAGAGATCCAGATTATCAATACCTGCATTGAATCCTGTACTCAAGTAAGATGGAAAATGTAGAAGTAGACAGAGTCCTTGATGCATATGAATTACCACAGCTGACTCAAGACAATATAAAAATTCTAAATACCCAATATGTCAATGAAATTGGAGAAATAATTTAAAACACTATGAACAAAAAAAAGGCTAGGTCCTGATGGAATCTCTGCTGAATTCTACAAGAAATTTAGAGAGATCTAGTGCCATGGCTCTGAAAATTCTTTCATGAAATTGAAGGAAAGAATAGTCCCAAATTCCATGAGTTCAATCTCCAGTACCACAAAAAAAAAAAAAAAAAAGAATAGTTCCAAATTCACTCCTGGAAGCAAGTATTACATTGATACCAAAGCCAGAGAAGGAGTGAAGAAATCAACTGAAAAAGAGAACTACAGCTCAATTTTCTTAATGAACACAAAATCAAAAATCCTCAGAAAGATGCTGGTAAATAGAATGAATAAATCACGAATTAAATTATATACCATGACCACATAAAATTCATCCCAAGGATGTAGGGATTATTCAACATATGCAAATCAATGAATGTCACACACCACATTAACAAGACAAAGGACAAAGCTAAAATGATCATTTCAACAGATGCAGAAAAAGCAGTTGAAAAAGTCTAATATCCATTCCTGATTTAAAAAAAATAAACTCTGCAGAAAATTGAAACAGGATCAATCTGATAAGAATCATCTTTAACAAACCAACAGCCAATATCATATGAAATTGAAAGAAGCAAGATTATCACCACTCCTATTAAATACAGTTCTGGAAACATTGGCCAGAGAAATTAGACTAGAGAAAGAAATAAGAATATAGATAGGAAAAGAAGAAGTTAAGTTATTATTTGAGGATGACATGATCCTCTACAGAGAAGGTCCCAAAAACTCCACTGAAAGACTTGTGGCTTTAATAACCAAGTAGGAGAACACAACGCCAACACTCAAAACTCAAGTCTTCCTATGCATAAATAAACTCACTGAGAAAGAAATTAGGGAAACCTCACACTTCAGAATAGTATCAGGGTATATTAAATACTTAGGAATCAGTATAACAAGGGAAGTAAAAGACCTTTGCATTGAAAACTGCAGTATTCTTAAAAAGGAGATTGAAGAGGATATTAGAAAATAGAAATATATTCCTTACTCTTGGGTAGGAAAAACCAATAGAATAAAAATTGACATACTGCCCAAACTCTTATACAGATTTAATAAAATCCTTGTCAAAATACCAGTAAGGTACTTCACAGAATTAGAAGAAAAGGTCCTAAAATTCATTTGGAACTAGAATAGCAAAAGCAATTCTGAGCAACAAAGGCCAGGCAGGCAGGATTACAATCCTTGACTTGAAATTATACTACAGAGCTACCATTATAAAAACAGCACAGTTTTGACAAAAAAAAGAGTGAAAGCCAGTGAAATACAATAGAAGATACAAAAACAACTCCAGATCGACTCAACCACCTTATGTTTGACAAAGGAGCCAAAAGCCTTCACTGGAAAAAAAGATGGCCCTTTTAACAGATGATGCTAGGAAAACTGGACTTCCATATGCCAAACACTAAACCAAGACCGATGCATCTCACTTTCACTAAAATAAAACCAAAATGCATCAAATATCTAAATAGTAAAACAGAAAAAAAAATATGCCTGGAAGATAAAATAGGTTCTTGAAAACGCAGGTATAGGCAAAGACTTCACTAACAAACCCCCCTTTGCTTCTCCATGAGGCTATGTTTTGTTCGTGAGTGAATATAAAACTTAAAGGATAGAATGAAAAATACTCAGTAAAACACATGAAAATATTCTAAAAGCGTAAATAAGAATATAAAAGGCTAAGCTCCCCTTTCTGTATTTATTAATGACATGGTTTTATTTATTTCATTGGCTTGAAATCTATTCCTTACTAGTAAAATGATCAGTCTATCCTTCTAAGCAATTTTCTCAAACACTACAGACTTTCAAATGTTGATCCTCAAATGTTTGGAACCTATGAACACTCACTGCTATGTGTGTGTGCAACTTCAGGTGAGTTAAACTTGGGTAATGAGAGCTTCCAGCAAACTCTCACTGATGTAGGAAAATCCTATTTAGAAATAAACCAAAGAGTAGATACTTCACACATTTGTGACCTCTTCCTACCATTCATATCAGTAGAGGAAAACCAAGAATTTTCATGATAGATTTTGTGGTACTAAAGAAAATAGGAAAGATTTGAACAAGAAAAATTAATAGATCAAAATGTTTAATTTCATACATAGGACTATAGCTTTCTCCTGGAGGGAAGAAAATAGATTAATGGGATAGTTCATCAAGTTGTTTCATAGATTTGCTATCATTTAGGGTTGCATGAGTCCAATGCTATATAGAGAGAACTTCACCCCAAGTATACAGATCTGCAAAAAAGCATGTAGGAAGAAACTCACAGACTAGTTTGGACATCTGCATTTATTGAATCAACAAATATTTCTAGTATAAGTCTCAGATGCCAGTAACCTGGGATGTCAAATATGGAGACATGATCCAAATCTTATTTAATACGGAGATATTATCCAAGTCTGATTTAAATTTAATTTTACTTAAAATCAAATTAAAATAAAAATTTGCTTTCTTGGTAGCACTAGATATATTTCAGATGAAAAGTAGCTGCAAGTTGTTTAGTTCTTGTGGTAGATGCCTCTATTTAACAAGCAACCTCCGGGGAGTTTGTGTGCTCCATATAATTCTATATGTCAAGTTCATAAAGTAGAGAATTTTGGGGTAGATTAAAGGTACTAGTTCACTTGAATGAACTAATGATGGATCACAATGTGATAGATTCTCAGGAACTAATACAGACAAACTGTTTAGGAAATAAATACTGGCTTTTTTTAAAAAAAATGTATTTAGGACAAGGTATACAGGGTGTACAGGATCTCACTATGTAGATGGGGCTCATAGTGACCCCCTTTTTTCAGCCTCCCAAACGCCTGCACCACCACACCCGGACTCAATCACCATCTCAGCATGCCCCGAGGGCAGGGCCTGCACAGTACTTCAGGGATCCAACCCAGCTGCTATACTCTGCCAAACTAGGAACTTTAGTCCGCTGAGTTATCTGGCAGGCCCTTGGCATTTTTGAGAGTATAGGAACTCAGGTTAAAAGATACAATTAGCTGCATTTATATAATATAGAGTTAGAAAACAAAGAATACATTAAAATAAACTTTGTTTTTAGACATATCATCTTGTGCTTGCTCATCTCAGCCAATATCTACATCACATTGATAAGTGGCTCTGAGACTAAACAATACAGCTGGGAAAATCTATATGCTCTCAGTAATTCAGTTATTAAGTGTTAACAACTCAGGGTCATATTTAGAAAGGACAATTGAAGAATTCCTGTTTCCCAAATAGCATTTTGTTAAAGTCCAATGCAATCAGGGGACACTGTCTCAGAATATGAGCAACAAACAACCCTTCTGGGTGGGTGTCACACTGTCAATCATATTTAGTTTTCAAAGGCTACCAAGGTCCAGGCTGCTCAGAAGCACCCAATGTTAGTGGCAAGGAGCTTGCAGGACAGTGTGACGGTGTCCAGAGTCCAGGGGCATGTTTTGAACAGTGCTCTGGACCACAAAAATGCCAAGCCTCATTCTCAATCCACCCAAACATTCTATGAACTACTTAAAACTTTTCAAAAATTACATTTCATCCTGAGCCAAGCAGTGCTAATCTCGCTCATGCTTCATATCAACCCTGATGCACATTAGCATATGTATAGGCAGAGGATTTGCCACACCCACAGATGCCCAACAAAACCCAACTCTCTTGAGAATATAATGACTAAATTTTTTCTTCAATTAAATTAAGTACAGATTAAAGATGATCACTTTCATCCTTGGAAAACATCATTCAATCTGTGGAGGGCCTAAAGAGAAAAAAGCTAGATTTGAGAGGATACATCTGATCTTCTTCCCTTGAGTTCTTGGTTCTCAGGCTTTGACCTCAAGCAAAAGACCACCACCAGCTTTCCTGGTTCTCCACTTTCACATGAGATACCACGAGACTTCTTGGCCTCAAAACCACACAAACCAATTGAAACAGTAAGTCGCTTATTTCTCTTTCTGCGCATATTGCATGTGCAATCTATTGGTTCAGTTTCTCTGAACAACCTGATACAAAGACGCTCGTTAGGACTTGTCAATTTTAAACTTTTGGTTCTTGGTCACAGTGCTTATTCATCATCTTGCCATATAATTTCTCCTTCCTTCTGTTCATGAAGAACACAATTCAGTAGAGCCACTAAAGTCAAGAACATCTGTTTGAGTTTCCTGTCTTCTTTCTTGTCTTAAGGAGAAAACTAACATAAAAATAAGTTTTTGAAAGTATATATAAAGTATATGGTCTAGTGACTGGCATGCAGTTAGTTTTTCCTTTTTTAAATCTGCAACCAGCTCTGAGCATTTTTCTCTTCATTTTATTTAACCTTTCCATACCATCGATAAAAAGCCACCTGCACCACCATAGAAGAATGAAAATAAGCAAGGAAAGTTTGCTTAATGGTTTGTTTGCTTGTCTTAAGGCCCCAAGAGTTCAGCTAATAGAGAAAAGAAAGAGGAGTTATGAGAGGAGCAGTTGTACACCAAGGTCTCCTCACTTCCACAAGTCAAAAGGCTGTCTTGAGACAGAGTGCAACATCATTCCAACAGTTTCAGTTTGAACCCCAAGAGAAGCGAAGAGAGCTGCCTTGTATCTAATGCCTGACTGACAGCTACTCAGTCACTATAAAATGTGAGAGCCAGAAGAATTGTATCCAGAGGCAAAAACAATAAGACAGATACAAAGCTGCAGGGCCCAGAATTTCAGGATCGTGGGATCATGAACTACACAGTACTTTGATTGTAGAAAGTGCAAGGAAGCTGGAGATGAATCAATAGTTCACAGATTGATAAGCATATATCCAAAATCAGTCATTACCTCCCCAGCAAGACATATTTACAGTTAGTCCAGCTTTCTATTTGCAGTCTTGATAAAATTTTGAACAAATTACACTACCAAATCTGCCAAAATAGGTGTGAATCCTTCATAATTTCACATAGCTAATTTTTTGAGACTATTACCATATTTATCGAGGTAATCAATATATAATATTGAAGAGTAAGTAGTGAAAGAACTAAATTGGGTTAAGAAGATGACCCAAAGACTTTAAGGACTGGCAATGAATGTGCTATTTCAAAGGAAATAAAGAAATGTCAGATCAATTAAAGGATTTTAAAGACCTTTGTTACCATCCAGCTGTCTATCTCTGGGTGCAGTTAGGTTTCTTAATGGTTTCAAATAGCCTCTGGCTTCTATCATGCATCAACAGAAGGATCTCATTTATCACCTCCTAAACCAAACATAATTCATGCTTTCAGTCCCACACCCTCTGCTCTGGCTCATCTGCTTGGACAAAGAATTTCTCCCCTCAAGCTACTGCAGCCAAGGATCACTTCCGTGTCACTGGTGACTCTCCATAATCAATCATATCGATAATAGGCCAGTCGCTCCTCACCAGGCACTTTATGGTTCTGTTCAATGATTCTTTTTGGAGGCATCATGCCCATTCTACAGTTTTTCAGGTCTCATTCATGGTCTGATTTTTAGAAGGCCGAGTAGACACTTCAATATGATGAAACTGGCAACTTTTGTCCAAGTACAGGAGTCACAAAAAAGGTATCGGCATGGCAGCCATTTGAACCTGCACAGACCCATACTCACACAAAGTCAGTTTCTGTTTTACTACATGTTGTCACTTTCTCTTCCCTTCTTTGTCTCCACACAGATACAATCAGTCAGTCCAGTCAGTTCATCCTATGCAGAAAGGATACAGACTCCATGTGTGAGGATAACCCATGTACTTGAAACTATCTCATGTCTAACTGTGCTGAGGCTGCGGAGCTATATAGAAAGGGCACAGTGCTTGATAGTATTCTGCCAGTTCTAACAAGCATAGCTATGAACAACTTCTTCAGTTCTTTGAGTGTCAGTTTCTTTAATATGAGAATAATATTTAATTTCTTTAGTAGTGAGAATTTTATAATATGAAGTAGCTTGATAGGCGTCACAACTGAAGTATTTTTAATTTAAAACATTTACTTTTGTTGCAATATCATTATTAACAGCACATGTTGTGGAGTTCCTGTTCCCTTATATGATATTCTAAAAAGTCAATGTTTATCGTGCCTGAAGTCTCATTACTGTGCTAAGACAAGCGAGTAATTCAAGAAATACGCATGTGTGCAGCATTGGACTCAATCATCAGTAAGCTCAGGGCCATAAAACTTAAAAATGAAGTGATCAAACTGATTCAATATAATTGTTGCTTTTACAATTAACGAAAAAATTACACAATTTTAATGATACATAAGGTTGCTTCACTCAAGAAAGTTCAAAACGAACAGTGCAAGGCTACAGGGGACAGAGTGCAAGTTTTGATCACACCAAGTGATTGATGTGGGCGGATGCATCAAAGGCTCTGGACTGATGCGATGGCTGCAGAGGCTCGAGAAAGCTCTAGCAGTTAACATTTTAATGTTTTCATAGTGAGATTATTTACTGGGTGATTAGCATAACAAAAAGAGGAACTTTCCAATAGTTAACTATAAAAGATGCCCTAAACACAAAAAGCACTCAAAAGTATTGCAAAGTATTTTCAACATGATGGTGGAATTAGTGCTAGTAGGGTTTTTCTGACTTGTAAATATATTTAGAACAAAGCAAATGAGTAATAGATTGACATCACTGGGAAACAAGAGGTTTAGCATCGACAGGAGATGTAGACATAAAATCAATGAAGTCATATGTACAATGCTAACTTAATTAGTTTTATTTTGAATTCAGAGTATGCATGAAATCAAGTGTTATGCATGCACGTGTTGGCTCTCCCACTGAAAACTCGTAGAAATACAGAAACTGTAGTAGGACTCAGAGTCTCTATCTTTTCCTATGGGACAGGACCAGGAAATGCTTACAGAGTGACTGGTTCCAATTCTTGTGAGGAAAATGTTTAAGATGAATCCGGAACACTATATAAAAAAGGGGAATAGAATATAGCAAAGTCTGAGATTTAATCAAAAGAACTCAGTAGCTAATACATTAAAATGTATCATTTCATTAATTCTGTGACTCTTTCGGGTGCTGGTGATGCAGCTCAGTAGTATGGTGCTTGCCTATCATTCATGAAGCTTCAGATTCAATCCCTAGCACTACCAAAATAAAAATAAAAAGATACTTTTAAAGGACAGAAAGCAATGGAGGAGAAAAAAGAGGAAAATGTAAAACCCTTGATTCACCTTTAGAAGATATAATTCACTATTCATCATCTTGAAAAGTGGGTAATGAGAAAAGAAATAATGCATATATCTACCTTTTCTGTACCAACTATATCTCAGGGTAACTAAAAATGTCTGGAGAAGTGTTTTTTGATAATCATGTTCAGGCTAATACATCTTAGAGATATAATTTACTATCATTATTTTGCAGTCCTTAATGAATTGATTTAGATAATTAATACATTTAGCAAAAGGACCACTTGCATTTCCTGATGGAAATACATAAAACTATGTCTGAGACACTCATTCCTAAAAATCTGACTGAAGTGTGGTCAAGCTTCTAGACTTTCACGTCTCAAAAACTACAAAGATCAGAAGACCATGTTCTGCAATTCCAGAGCAAAACTCAGGCTGTCTTGGGCTCTATAAATGATTTAGTTTCTTCAAAAAAATAAATTTGAAAAGAAGAAAACAGGATTAACTTTTTAAAGAAACATCAAAGATGTAGAAACAATGATGCATAGAATTTATTTTGTTTTTGATTTAAACAAATGCTTTTAGGAGACAATAAATACTATCTCCAAACACTATAGGATTTAGTAGCACTAAGTTACTTTTTTGTACAGTAATGAAATTTGGATATTTTTTTGAGAAAAAGAATTTTAAATTTCAGGGACTGCAGATAAAATAATTTGAATGATAGGATTTGCATAAAAATGAAATTGAGAAAGATGAATGTAGTTATAGATGAGACAGAACTGGCCCTGACTTGATAATTCCTGAGTTTAGGTTAGCAGACCCATAGCATTTTAGTCATACATATACATATATATATATATATATATATATATATATTTAAGTTTTTAATAGTATTTTTTAGAATTGAATAATAAGCATGTATGTTCTAGACTTTTACTATAAGCCCCTTAAAAGTATAAATTTAATATTGTTGGTTATGGTCTATCACCACATCTATAGCCTCGTATTAGTACACAAACTAGACTTGACAGTGATTAAAGTAGCTGCTGCTCAATCTGTTTTGTTCCTGGCACTTTAGGCAGCAGCAACCTTATGGATTAGCACATGGCTCTATGCCCAGGCTCTAAAACATGATGCTAGAGCTAACAATAAAAATAATGACTAAGCACTGTCTATTTACCTTTAGTTAGATACTCAGAGCCTTTGAATTCAAGCATTAATCTAATTACACTCGGCTGTGATAGTCACTTAACTTTATAGCCTATTGACTTTGATAGTCGTAATGATCATGGATTGTGATGAGGAGACCTGACACACACAGAGATAAAGTGATTAGGTTACTGTCTGGTTATCGCTCCATCTCAGGCTCTCTGCATAGTGTCTGGCACACAGCAAGTTATGAATAAATTTTTGTTATCTTTAAAGCAGGGAAAGATGTATTCAAAGAAAAAGAGAGAAAGTGAGGGAGAAGATGAGAAAGAGTAAAATTGCACCACTTATTTATGGCTACAATAATTCTGTTTGGAAAGAGTCACAAAACTTCAGTGGCACACACGACAAAGTTTCCAGTGTCCAAGCACCTTGGGTTCTTTCCAGGTAAATGTGCAGAACTATGCTCCCTTCACTAGGTTAGCAGTAGAGCCTCCAGGTATGTCTCAGATGAGACAACTGTAGTAAATTAGCCTTACTACATCTCATTTAGACTCCAACAAATGCATTCTTATTATAATGCCACAGTGTGAAGCCAGTGGTCCACGCACATTGCCAACTTCTGGTTGGTAATATTTGCTGCATCCTGTTGGCAAGCATGTTGCATCAGCAGTCCTGGAACATCGCTCTATTAGAGGACAACGGACAGGAATGATAGAGCAGGGAAGAGCTGAGATCACTGTCTTTTGCTATCAACCAAAAAGGAAATAACAAAAAGATGCTAAAGACACACCTGGGCAATAAGATCTCTGAACGTTGCTTTTCCCCTTCTGCTCAACTTGGAAGCAAAGCCAACCGCAGTGATGGTGCCAATTAACTGAACTAACTTTTGGTTAGAGTTTCATGATCAGGTGAAACTTTTATGTCATCTGTTTCCTAATTCAATACTTACTGAGCCGTACTCTGCTGTAAACATCTGTAAAGGATTGCTGTGTGCATTATGAAAGCTACACCTTTCTCATTTGGCTCATATTCAAGAGTATTTTAGATAAAACGTTAGCCAGTATCTAATTCCTGGTGCCTCTGCGGGAGTGGAGGACCCAGTCTGCGTGCATCTTTGCCTCTCTGTCCACACTCTGATGCCATCTCACATAGACTGAGGTTTCTAACCTTTGGGCGTGGAAAGAGGACCTGGGCAATGGCCGTCCCAGCTCCATTTCTCTTTGTGTTCTGTAGTCTTCTGGAAGCCTGACAGCGGGGAAACAATCCCACCTAATTTGGGGTTGAATATTGAGAAGCCCACTTACGTTCAGATATAAGCCTCCAAGAGCCACTGTATCTAAAATAACTTTCTTTTCTATTTGCTGATTCTGATTCACAAATTTATGGGAAATGCAATTAATTTATAACACTTGTCTCCCAAATACCTCCAGTAAGTCACATTTTATTACTCTTCAGTGATATATTATACTTTTTATTAAATGTTGATAGTCATATTATTTGATATAATAGGAAAAAAACTATGCTATCCATACTATGTAAGCTGGGATGTCTTCAATTTTTTTTCCATTGCAGTGGTGTATATTCCAGCTCTCTGGAGACTGAGGTGGGAGGGTTGCCACAAGTTCAAGGTCTGCTTGGGCTACACAGTGAGTACAAACTAACTTGGACTACACAGCAAGACCAGGTCAAAAAGAAATCCTTTCTTTTTTTTTTCACAACAAAACTGTCCTTTACTTACACTTTTGTGAAGTTAAATTGACACTTCACAAAACCCTTGACACTAGATTGCCTAGCAGCTGATAGCTGACCTTAACCAGACAGGATGTTCATCTCAGGAGTGAGGTAGTTAGTTTGCTTCAAGCACTGGGCCAAGTCCCACCTACATATATTAGATTCATTTCTTAGCTTTGTGGTTCCCAACATATCTGCCTTTTCCATTTTGTTTTTTCAGAGATGGGTGTTCCACTGCAGTTAGAGAAGCTGTATTTGGAGAAGTCT
>NDGM010396218.1:0-10309 GCA_002564305.1 Octomys mimax | reverse complement strand
TCTCTCTCTCTCTCTCTCTCTCTCCCTCTAAATAAATAAATAAATGTTTAAAAAAAAAAAAAACCACCACATTTTTAGGTCAAAATATCCACATAGGGATGTGGGTATTTACACCTATACATTTACATGAATACACACAGGGTACTCTATACGTGTCTATAAAACACAGACAATATACACACACATAATTTTTTTAGCACTGGCGATTGAACCCAGAGTCCTCATGCTGAACCACTTCTTTCTCCCTTTTTTAGTTCTTTATGTTGACATGAGGCCTCACTAAGTCAGTAAGTAGCCCAGGCTGACCTTGAACTCATGATCCTCCTGCCTCAGCCTTCCAGACAGCTGGAATTACAAGTGTGTGTGCCCCCACGAGCAGCCTGAGTTTATATACACATGCCACACACATACGTTTTAAGTTAGAAACACACCTTATCTTTTGCAAGTACCAGACGTATACCAGCAAGAGAACAACCGGTCTGTCTAGGGCTGGCCCCACCTGTGGAGGACACAGGGTCCACCAGAACCCGCGGCGGTCCACGCCCCTCAGGCTCTGTGGGTCAGCACTGCTGATCAGTGTGCGACACTGGCATGCAGCGGTGGACAGAAGTGGACAGAGTTTTCTAGGGTTTCATCAAAAGAGTGACTGGGACAGGCCTCGGACTCCCTTCTGGCCTGGAAGGGTGATTTGGTAGCCACGACAACCACTGAGTTTCTAAGGGAAGATCGATCCCTGTCCCTGGGCCTGGCTTCTCCGAGGAGAACCACGCGATGGTGGCACAGGCTAGAAGGTGAAAGGAACTTAGTGGGAGGGAAGAGCGGGCCATTTCTGTGAATGAGGCTGTATCTGAACAATGTCCAAACACATCTGTGTTGGCCACGGCACACGGGACACCACTTAGAGCCTGTTTATCACTGAAACACAGAAGCATGGGAGAGAAGTGCCAGCCAAACTCTCATGTTAAAAAGCAGGACAATTTAGCACAGCTTCCGGGAATCTAAGAGTGTAGCCCCGCTTCTTTTAATGGCCCCAAAAGACCCGTCTAGAGCTTCTCAGAAAGCACAAGGAGAAGGTGCAATTAGTTCTTGTCACCAAGAAGAAAGCTGAAGTTGATGCGGTCCCTGGACACTCTGCCCACTGCTGCACAGTGGCATCACACGCTCATCAGCAGTGCTGACCCACGGAGCCTGGGGGGCGTGGACCGCCGCCGGTTCTGGTGGACCCTGTGTCCTCGGCAGGTGGGGCCAGCCCTGGACAGACTGGTTGTTTCTCTTCCTAGTATACATGTGGTACTTGCAAAAGATAGGTGTGTTTCTAACTTAAAACGTATGTGTGTGCCATGTGTATATAAACTGCTCACGGGGGCACACACACTTGTAATTCCAGCTGTCTGCAAGGCTGAGGCACATGTTCCCCAAACACAACACGTAAATGTTTCTCATACCAATTTTCCAAAAAGAAGCCCCCTTCTCTCTCTCTCTCTTGAGCAGGAAGGTAAAATGCTATCTGGATGCCCACTGCTTGCCGGGCTGGCAGAAGTCCGGCTGCCGGATCCACTGGGGCACACACCGGCCAGTTAATTCAAAGTCTGTGAAAGTGGAAATTCGGCTGCTGCTTCTGCACACTTGCCATGGCTCCGGGGCTCAAAGGCACCTGTGGCAGCGCTGCGGGTCACGCCCGCTCCCAGCTGATGGAGGCAGCTCTGCCCCGCACTGTCTGGTCTCCTACAGCGGAGCACACGGGCGCATTCTGAAAGCTCTGGCTCACGAGGCTAGTCTAAGCCTAAGCTTTCCCAGCCCACAGGCGCCACCGCCAGCCTGCCCACAGCCCCCTCCCACAGGGCCCCGCCCACTGCCCTCCTCAGGCAACTCACGGGGCCCACTGACCTCAGGCACCTTGCGGGGGCCGGGCTTCGCCTTCTCCTCTGGAACTTTCTCCTTCAGAAACACTGTGTGCACGTTCAAGGTCCCAACCAAGGTATTTGGCTTAAAACTCAGAGGCTGTTGGGTTTCCAAAGACCGGACCTCCAGCGCGTGGTGGGAAGGGTTCAGGTGGTTCTCGAGGCAGAGTTCCACCAGCAGATCCATCATCGCGTGGCTGGGAGGGAAAGACACACTGCCTTAGCGGGGCTGCGCACTCCCTTCTGCCCGACTCAGGATGCGCGGCTGAGTGAGGAGAGCAGACGTGCTACGAAGCGAGACCACAGCAGCTCCTCGGCGTCTTCTGCACAATCGGTCAGGAGGCACCTTGCTAACATTCCCAGGCGGGTACAGGGCACTGCTGAAGGAGCACCATCAGCCTGGCGGAGAAAAGCAGTTGACCCCACAGCATGCTGAAATGATGCTCCTGTGGTCTTAGCACACATCTGCAGAACACACTGGAAACAATGAGCTTTAAGCTGAAGTTCCCAGTCACTGTTCGCAACACTCCAGCTCCAGAAAACCAGGTGCACGGGAGAAAGAAGCTTCTAGACACACCCAAGCCCCTGAGGCTGAACCAAGGGAAACAGCACCAGGTTGGAAAGGAAGGGGGGGCCTGGCTCTCACCATGAAGAGCAGTCCGGAGCACATGGAGTCACATAAAATTCTATGAGGTATGAAAAGACTCGTGTCTCCATGGTCAAGCTCTCATACAAAATGCAAACATTCCAAACATGGTTTGTGCAGGCAGCACCAAAGACAGGAGATTGCACAAGACGAGAGAGCCACCAGCCAGCATCTCTGATGAACATGAACGCAAAGCTCTTCAGTAAAATAGCAGCAAGCCCAGCTCAGCAGCGACTGGGGAGTGTTTGCCAAGCCCCACTGGGGGCTCCACCCCCAGGAAGCAAAGATGCCAACGTCCATTAACGATTTTTAAAATATCAGCTTGTCAGGATGGCCCCGGCCTGTAACCCAGCACTCTGGGAGGCTGCAGGCCAGAGGAGCACAAATTTACAAATTCAAGCCCAGCCTGGGCGATTTAGTCAATTAGCAAGATCTTATCTCCAAATAAAAATTAAAGAGGGCTGGGACTGCAGCTCAGGACGAAGGCCTGGGCTTCATCCCCAGTGCCTGCCCCCAAATCCTGCAGTGTGCCATTTCTTATTCAACAGCTCCAAGTGACGGCCACCAACCAACCATGTGTGGATGGACCTGGAGCAATGTGAGGAGCTCCCTGCGCTCCAGGGAAACCCCAAGTGACACCTGTGCCCCCACCACCCCAGAAGCTGGAACTGCCCTGCACGGAGCATTTGGTGGAACGTGAGCAGCGCGAGCTCACACGGCAGAGGCTGAGTCTCCTGCACAGCTCCTGACGGGAAGCAGCTTGACCTCACCTAGCAGCTGGCTGGAACAAAGCAGGGTGAGGTGTCCTGCACACACAGGGCAGGATGGACCGCTGGAAGGCGCTGCAGAGGAAGTCGACTTTGGGGCAGCGGGTGGGTGCTGAGGACTGAACTGCACCCACAGTCTCCATTTTTAAAGTGTTTTGAAACTGGATCATACTCAGTTGCTAAGTTACCCAGGCAGTGTTTGAACTTGTGATCCTCCTGCCACAGCCTCCCACAGCATTGGGATGACAGGCTCTGCGGCTGTTTTCCACATACGAAGTTGCTGACCAATAACCTCCCTTCTCCAATTTGCTGTCAAGCTAGGGGAAGCAAAAGCAAAGAAAGCCACCCTGGAGCAGACCCGGGTTCCCGGGCACATTGGCTGCAGAAGAGCGCAGAGCTGCACTCTACCAGCCCAGGGCTGCGGGGGACCTGGGCTCCTCCTGGGCTGGAAGCGGTTCCTATGGGAACCTGGCAGGTTCTGGTCACCACCTCTAGCTGCACTACTCCCCTGCGACATTTAGAATTAAAAAAACAAAAAACTGCGCGCCTGGGGCCTTGGGTTGGGTCCCCTGGACTAGGGGCGAGCTGTCAGTGTTCCACTGCTCCTGGCTAACACAGAAATCACCACAGCCCATGCCGTCCCCACTGGCCAGGTCTTCTGAAGCTCTGGAGCCACTGGCAAAAGCCACTCAGGAAGAGGGGCAGGACCAGAGGCCTGGGGGTTTCCTCCAGGTCCCTGTAGCACAGGAACAAAGGGCTGGCAACCCCTCAATGGGAGCCACGTGGTGCTGGGTGGTTCCCCACCCCCAGTCTGCAGCCTGCCAGGTAGAGAGTGCCTTGCTGTGCCTCAGTCTCCCCATGGTGAAGGCACGACAGCACCGCCTCACTGAAGTCTGGTGTCTGCTGCTGAGCACGGCACCAGGCAGCTGCTAGGCAGGCCAGTCTGCTTGCTGTGCCATCCTGGCTTGGGTGAGGCACAGGAGTACATCACTGGCTCAGCCTCGCCAGTCTGGGTTTGGCTGGATGCCACCCTGGTCTCAGCAGACAAAGGCAGAGTCTCTCTCCATGATGCCTGGGGATGTAGGGACCCCCCCACACACATACCCACACACAAGGGATGCACCAGGAGTGCTGAGCCCCACAGGGAGAGACAGGCAAGGCCGGAGGGCGCTAGGCCTGGGCATCCCCCTGCCCTAGGGACATCCCATAGGGACATCATTGTCAGGCACTGCAGGGACAACTTGGGCATGTGCATGCGTGTGTCTGTGTCCCTCCTTCCGTGTCCTCTTTCAAGCCCAGCTTTAGCAGATGGCAGCAAGGGCCCAAGGCCCAGGCCCAGCGAGTAGGTGGCACCATGAGCACAGATCTTCCTCCGCATTTGTCTTCCTTACCCTCTCTTCACCCAAGTTCACCTATCCACTCCTCTTGTGTCCTAGGTGCTTGTCATTTAGAAGTGAAATTTAATTTGGGGCATTTGTTGTCGACCTCCGTCTTTAAATTTAAAGGCACAAAAAAATAAACGTTTTTATTTTTTATAACATGAACTCAAAAAACTATCCAACTAGCTCCACATTTTCAGATCTCTGACCTATTAAACTGAAAGTTTCTTAAAGGAACATCTGCAGCAAACTTGTTAAAAGTAGATAGAATTTCTGTATTTTTTCCTTTGAAAAACACTGCTTTCTAAATGTATACAGGCTTCAAAATCCATTTTTGCATCACTGAGTAACTTTGATGACCTTCATCTGTGGCTGTCTGAAATCCTAGCAAAGAGGGGGACAGAGGGGCAGAGCCCGTGCTCCAGTTCCCTTCCCAAGCACAGGGAACACCAGGGGTGGGGGCGGGTCCCAGGGACGCGGCTATTGGGAGGCCATATCCTGCACCTGTCAGGCCCGTGGTCAAGGGCTGTCCCTGCTGGCAGGATTCACTTTCCACCCAGGCTCCTGTCTTGCCAGTGCACAGACATCTGGAGGTGACCACAACCAGCCACACTTGTGGCAACAGGGTCATCCGTCTTAGGTTCTCCGTCCTTGTGTACAGGGACAAGTGACCAGTGAGGCTTTGGTCACTGTGAGGACTTTGTGCTTGCACAGGCAGAGCCGAGCCTGCACCCAGCCAGGGCCGAAAAGCACCAGGGCCCAGAAGCACTGGGTGGCAGGGGTAGGCTGCGGCTCCAGCCCCGCTTGGGCCGTTTCTGGCCTGTCTTACCAGCTCCCACGTGACCCCAGCACAGGGCCCTGCTGAGACCTGCTGGGCTCTGAGCACTCAAGATGAACACAGCTTGCCCCTGTGGAGGCTTCGCCGCTGCCACACAGCACTCTTCCCTGGTTCCAAGTGCAGACTCATCCTCAACCTTGTGACCTGGGCTGGCCAGCAGGTACCCTGAGCTGCTAGAGGCATGGCCAGGATGGGTGTGAGACAAGTTCCACAGCTGGGCCAAGTTTGCAGGGCCAGGACCCTAACAGGATCTCATGGGTGGCACACATGTGGCCCTGACCAGCAGGGGGCGCCAGAAAGCCCAGAGCCATAGGGTGGGAAGCCACAGCCAGAGCGGGTCCTGCTTTGCAGACCTGGGTCCTGAGCAAGCCCAGTGACCACCAGCTGAAGGGTGTAGACGCAGGCACCGCCCAAGGGCCTGGAAGTCTGTCTAAGGCCTAGTGCTGCATCCCTGCAGGAGAGGGGGTTGCCTGCGGGTAAGGGACACCTCACTGCATGCATCAGATTTGTACAGCTGCATATGGGCCACAGTGGAGCCTGGCATGGCAGCACAGGCTGTGATCTCTGCACTCTGGGAAGCTGAGGCAGGAAGATCTCAAGTCCTAGCCCAACCCAGGCAAGTAAGTGACTTAGTGAGAGCCTGTCTTAAAATAAAATTGGGGTGTATGGCTGGGTATGCACATCCTGTACTAAGCCCACTGACCCCCATGACAGTGGTATGTGGTCCCCTCACCTGGAGATAGCATATGAGCCAAGACTGGAAGGCTGAGAAGACTGGACAGTCCATCTGGTGACCTGCCCACAGGTTAGGCGGCAGGAGATGGTGCCATGGTCCAGCACCGAAGTGCCCAGAACTGGCACCCTCCCTGTGTCCTGACCATATCTGACCCACACCTTAGAGGCCTGAGGGAATGCGGAGCCTTCTGCTTCAGGCCACCTGGACATCTAGAGCTCTTTCTGTGGGTTCCAGTGTGCCCAAGTCCCCAGACACGGTCCAGTCACCCACCAACACCACTCACCTCCACGCTGCCTGCCCTCCAGGGTGGGCCGGCAATGAGGTCACCATCTGCCCAGCCTGTGTGTCTGGGAGCAGGAAGTGCGTGTATGTCCCCCAGCACCCCAATGCCATGCAGGGACAAGGCCCACAGTCACACGGTGGACACCTGCAGCACGCAGGCCACAACATCCCCTCGGCAGGATCGCGTGGCCCAGTCCTGGAGAGACTTGGCCTGGCCATCCCCTGCCCCACCCCTCAGCTACTCAAAGCACACAGATGAGATCCTGTGCTGTCTCGGGGACCCTGCCCAAGGCTCCAGTTGTGTGACACCCTCCTCCCAGGCACCTCGGCCCAGGGCAGAGGCTCCTCCAGTGAAGTGAGGACCTGTCACAGCCACCCAGTGTTGGACACTGCACACCTCTGCTGCAGAACAGCTCCAAGCCTTGCGGCTTAGCTCAGCTCGGAGACTCTCAAAAGGAATGAAACATTGTGGACTTGCACCTCCAGCTGCGAGCGTCTGATCGCGAATGCCCACGCCTAGGCTGGCTGCTTCCCTAAGGGGAGTGCGTTGTGCACTGGATCACACTTCACGGGAGGATAGGAAATGCGGGGAGGAGCTGCGAGCAGGGGCCTCCACCTGCTCTTGAGCTCAGAGTGCTACACAGAGTCCGTTCCCCAAGCACAGGCCCTCGAGCAACCTGGGACCTGCTCTGCCTCACGGGCTCAGGACCCTGACTCACTGGGGTAAGAGGGGGCTGCCCAAACACTCAGCCTGCGGGGCAGCTCCTGGTCTCGGGAACCTCGCTGAGCTGCGTGCTGGTGACTGCTGTTTCATCAGGAAAAAAAGAAGGTGCCTAAGGGGTATGCCTTAAGAAGCAGCTTCCAAAAGCCATTCTTCCTTCCCAGACAAGCAGTTTTGCCCCACATCTAGAAGAGTCACCTGCTATTATGCTACTTTTTCTTTAGAAAAATACATGACCCGGAATTGGCTCATGTGCAGGAATGGTGCACAGGCCACAACATATGTGCAGGCAGCACTCCTCACATTCCTCCATATTCTAGGCCATTCTGAGACTGGCATTGCCCACACCCTTCTTGGGTCCAAAGGAAAGATGTCAGGTGCTGGCCTCGGCCTGACCCCCGCCACACGGGCCCCGGCTGGGCCTCGGGTGTCTTCCAGGACTGTGCCCACCTCAGGGTGAAGCCACAAGCAGGATCCCAGGCACTGCAGCGCAGCCCCTGCCGCCATGCTGGTGCTGCCACCCAAGAGGGTCGCGGCCTCCTGAGCACAGGGGAGAGCGTGGTGTCCAAGGCCACCATGCCAACCCTGGCAGGCAGAGGCTGGCAGCAGCAGGGCTCCTCCCACTTCTGCTCAGGTAGCCCATGAAGCGATGTGCAAGGTACGCACCCCGTTTCTGGCTAGACCATCACCTGGGGCATGGCTCAGCAGGGCAGCTCTACCGGGAAAAGGCCCTGACTGACACCCCTGTGGCCTTCGTGGAGTCAGCCCCAACGCAAGCACCCTGCGCACACTGTCCAGCTCTCTCCTTGCCCTTGCTCAGGTGCGGGGGCCCCGGCGCAGGTGCTTACCTCGCGTCCACCACACTCTGCTTCTCCAGCCCGCTGGGCAGGACCACTGTGACATCCAAGGTGCTGTTGCACAGCGCCTCCTGCTGGTGGGTCAGGTTCTGGCAGCAGCCAGCAGCCGGGTCGCGGGGCGGCCTGGGCTCTGTGGGCACACTGGACAGGGCGGGCTTTCCAGGAGGCGGGGGAGCGCGGGCCTTCATCTTCCTCCTGTGAAGGTCGGAGAGCAGCACCGGTGACCACAGGCACGCCTCTCTTGCGCCCCCAGCCCGCTCCCACGAGGCTCACAGCACCCCACAGAAACAGCTGCCGCGGTGCACAGTCTTCTGAAAGCCAGCCCAGGTGTCTGGAGCAAACAGCTTCAGTGAGTCATTGCAGCAAGAGGTGCACTGCCGCTACCCCCTCAAAACACCCCTCCTGGGAGCATGCATGCTCCCAGCACCCTGATCCCAGGCTCCTGCGCTCTGGAATCCTCTTCCTGTGTCGTGAGGGGGCGCGATCAGAAAGGCAGTGGGTGCCATTGCACGCGCCGCTGGACCCTCTCCTAACTCACCAGGTCCGAGACCTCCAGCTCTTCGCCGGGCTCAAAGGGACCACGGAAGGGAAATGCTTTGAACCGATTCAGGGCCCCGTGGCAGGAATGGCAGGCGGGGAACTAAAGACCCTCGGGAAGGTGCAAGGACCGGGCGACTGCGTGCCCAGAGTCGGGGCGTGGTTTGTGGACTAACGGCAGTGTGTCTCTCACTGCAGTCAGGCTTTCATTTCTGCTTACACACTTGCTGTATTTTGGGTTCCCCTGACAACAGCTCTCTGTGACGCTGAGTTCCTGGAGAAAGCACCCTCAAACCGGTCCCAGAGGAGCAGCTCCGGCTATCTTCCCCAAGTCCCGGAGGGAGGCCTCCTTGGGGACGCGGTGGCCTCACGCAGGCCAGCAGGTGGCGCCCTTTAGGAGTCCTCAGTCAGCTGGTTCAAGGAACCCAGAATTGAGGGATCCACAGCCCCGGATGCGCTGGGCCACCTCAGCCACCTCAGCCACCTCAGCCCACATGTCATCCAGGAAGTTCTCGGTTGGGCACCTGGGGACACAGCAGCCGCCCTGGGTCGCGCTGGCCCACGGCTGGAGGGCAGGGCCACCTGGGTTTTAACCCGCTGGCCCTCACCTAGCCCGCATCCTGGCTTTCTGGGTGGGAGAGTTTGCGTCCCTCCTGCCCAGGGCCCTGCTAATGATGATTCTCACATATTCTTGTCTCCTCCAGATTAGTGAGGGCGAGGTATGCTACATTCTATGAGCTCTGTGTTATATAGAGACCATGCAATACATAACATATATGCATTTCTGTATATACACGTCTATATGCACACATGTGCATGGAAAAGTGTATACACACACACAAGCACATTTCAAAGAGTACATGCATGCTTATTTTTTCATTTATATATAAGGACTCCATCTTACACAGACCCTGGGTATTTCAGTATAACAGCAGCCCGGCACCTGCCGCTCGGCGGAAAGGACTGCGCTTCAAGCCCCCAAGGACTGCTGATCCCAGGATACCTCATCAGCAGTCGCTGTCCGCAGCTTGAAAGCATTCTGCACCCCGACATGCAGCTGTCAGGGCTCCAGAGCTCCCACGGCAACGTGGCGTCCTTCTGACACAGAAATTAGGTCCCCAGGGGCTCCTGAGGGTGAGGGCAGGCTTTCCCTCCTCCCCACCTGCCCTGGCCGAGGTGTGAGCTGCAGTCACGGAGGTTCTCTCTAGAAGGCTGTGCTAAAGAAATAAGTCCTTGCGGTGCTCCAGGATGCTCAAAGTCGCTCATTCCTGCACATCTCTGGTCGCTGGCAAACAGCACTACACAGCCAAGCAATGGTAAGCACACCGGAGAGCTGGTCTAATCAGACATCAGTGAGAGACACTGTCAGCCAGTTACAGTACAGTGCTATATTGGCACTGATTAAATACGCTTAAGATTACATAATGCAAGAGCAAAAATGCTCAACACATTATTGAAAACTTCAAAAGCTCCAAAACATTATGTGTTCAGGAAAATTCCATTTTTATTTATTTTTTTATCTTATTGAGAAATAAATATGAGTGAGACAGTTTCAAAGCTGAATAAGACAGTTTCGATAACCATTACATTGTACATTGTTATCTTCTTAGTGGTTATCCACAGTACAAGAAGCAGACAGGATATC
>NDGM010396202.1:0-10599 GCA_002564305.1 Octomys mimax | reverse complement strand
ATGCAATGTGTTAATTATTGAAACTGTCTTACTAATTTGGTTTGAAACTGTCTCATTGCTATTCGTTTCTCAATAAAAGTATGGGAAAAAAGAATAATCCACATGAGAAGTCAACTCAGGGAATGTAGGGAGGGGAGGAGAGGAGATTGCTTAAAGGACCAGTGACATTAGAGGGGCTTCTCGAATCTTCCTGACCTCTGTTTCTGATATTTCATATACGTCTTCAGTCAGGATTGGAGAAACATAAAGTAGCTCCCAAGGACCAGCCTGTTGTGGGACAGGTGTGGCTGAGTCCCTGGTCCCTGGGTCCCAGGGAAAGCTCTGATGCTGGGGCTCACACTAAATCCCCCTCCTCAGCCCAGCAACCTGACAGAACATGCTGAAGATTCCAGAGGTCAGAACAGGCTTTATTAAAACCTTCTCACATTAGCTACCTGGGCAACCCCAGCTCCAGGTGGGCTCCCTTTCCCTGTCTAAACTCTTGGGAAGCAGAAGCCTAAGAATTGGGAGTGGAGGAGCTCAGACCACGTGTCTCAACCTACAAGCATAAGAATCACCTCCAGGCTCCCAGAAAATCAACCAACAGCCAGTGAGTTCCACTACTCACTGGGCAGGTGTCCCTTGTGGGTTAGAAAGCTTCTTACCTGAGGACCAGCCATATCTGCCTCTGCAGCACCCTCCTAGGCCTGCAGCCACTTAGAGACAGATGATCAATGTGCCCTGTGAGCCTTTTATTATATTTCCCAGGTGAAGCATCCCTGATAGACATTACTCACAGAGTGACAGAGTATCTGCTGTAACCAGGCCACTGAGCTCTGTAGCCCTCAGTCTGACCACAGCTTCAGGGTTTCTGCGGGGCCCACCAATCTGTGGAAGCCACCCTGGGCGCGCCGAGCGTCCAGGGGCCACTACACTGGGTCTTGCTCTCTGCCTCTGGCCTCTGCCTACGGCTTGCCAGCAGGGCCTGTCCCACTGACCGACTTCCTTCCCTGGGACAACACACCTTCTCCAGGCCATCCTCCTTCAGGCTGATGATGTCCAGATCAAAATCCGTCCGCAAACCACTGGTTTTGTTGAAAACAATCCGTCCAGTTAATCCTTCCCACTGAGCCTGCGGAGGGGAGAGGGCAGAGCGGCAATTCCTCGGGCTCATAAATCATCATTCGGTACAACCGTACAATGCTTCATTTTAATTACTCCTTGCACTGATACTGTTCCCCCAAGACCATGATTAATTAATAATCACCTCCATCATTGCTCGGGCTGCGGTGCGAGCCAGCGATTTCCATAAATTCTATTATGCTCTTTAGCCAGCTTTGCACCGCACCTTCTCGTGTACAACATCGATCTTGGATGCGCTCAAATGGGCCCCCGCCTTGGAGCCGTGGGAAGGGGGAGCCCCTGTCAGATCCCTGGGGCGGGGCAGGGAGGCAGGCCGGCAGAGCTGGGGCAGGCGGACGCCAGTAGGCTGAGAAGCCAGAGGGACCAACTGGATCTGGCTATAAACCCAGATAGCTGGGGAGCTAGGCTCAGGCCCTAGTGTGAATTGCTACAGTCATTGTGCTGGTCATCTACGATGGCCAGTGCCCCTAGAACAAAGGCCTATGCTCCCAGGACCACCTCCCCCTTCTTCTCCAACTTAGCCCCGGACATAATTTACTTTCACCCTTCCCGCCGCCTCAGGGAAGACTCCCAGTCAGCTCCCTCAGGTATATCTAAACACAGACCCTTCAAACCCCATCCCTGGCAAAAGGCCGTAACAGGCTCAGCCCTCCTTTGTCCAGTCCAGAGAATTCCTTGACCTCCCCGAATTCTCTCTGTGTCCTCAATGAAAATGAAGCCCTTTCCTTTTTCCTTCTGCCTATTTCTCTGCTGCTCTGAGAACCTGTCACAGGACAGCCCTCAGAGGGGCAGGGGAGATCAAGGACTGCCACCCCCAGCCCTAAGTCCATGCCTATCCTGGTTTAGAATTCTAAGGACAGTGTTAGATTCAACCACAATTGGCTGTGTGACCTCGGATATTCCATTTTCACCTCTCTGCCTCAGTTTCCTTAGCCATAAGTACTATTACTAGTACTCATCTTATCAAAATATTGTGAGGGTGAAATCAGTCCCATAGAAGACTGAGAACAGTGCCTGGCGCGCACAATCCTGCATACGTGGTCACTTCTGTCTTTTTAAAATTGTCGATAGCATCGTGAATACAGAAAGAAGCAGATGGCGTTTGGGCACACCAAACCAAGGAAAGTGCCCGTCTTCTTGGTCAGGGTGGCACGACTGGCACTGTGAGGTTTTATAAATAGGCGATTATCACCCAGTGGTGCCCACACGCTTTGGGTTGCTTTTGCACTGCAGCTGCAGAAAGGAATCCTCAAGACAGAGACCTCCTGGCCTGAAGCAGCCAAACTCTTTTCTATCTGCCCTTCAGGAAGAAAGTCTTGTTCACATGCTGTCTTTCCTAGGGATCCAGAGCATTAGTTCCTCGGGTATGGTCACTATTCTTGTCATGTGACCTGCCCAGCACCCCTGGAATGTGCCAGGTGAGGATGGTGATTCCCATTGTACACACTGGAAGGCAGCCCCAGGGAGAGGGAGCCAGGAGCCACTGGAGCCCACCCAGCACACAGGAGGCAGAGCAAACTGGAAGTCCAGGCTCAGGGCCACCCCCTTAGTTGGTACCTGTTCCCTCTCTCCCTCATCCTTAGGCATAGAGTGGCAGCTGGTAGGCAGCTAAATACCCATACTTTCGTGTCTGAGAGAGCAAACCTCCTGTGTCTTAGAGTTCTGGGGGGAAAGGTTGGGCTGTGGAGCAAGAGGAGGGTCAAGAACTTGGGGCCTCACAGTCCAGGAGGAAGAGGAGGCATCCAGAGAAGAGGTGTGGGGAGAACATCTGAGGGCTAGGAAGCTGGCTGAGCCCTGGCACTGGACACTGGGTCTTATTCCCTCAGGCCAGACTCCCTGCAGCTCTGAGAGATTCCAGTCGCCCCCTGTACAGGTTAGCACCCATGGGCACATGCACGAGTTCTAGGCTTCATAGGATCCCAGCTAAACACTTGGGCGTCTCTATGCACAAGGGCAACTATGGCACACTGTAAAGACTCTCAGGTTATTAATTTGGTCTCTGGACAACTAGGTATCTTAGGAAGGCAGAGGGACAGAGCTCCAGGGGGCTGGGGAAGCTGCAAAACAGCAGGGGTTAGAATGCAGGCATTGCTGAGGTGATCTCAGCGTTCTGAGGTGCAGGGACTCGTTACCCAACTCACAGGTATTTAACTAGGTTTGTACAGAGCTCAGCACGATGTCTGCATATACAATCATGGCTAAGTGGTGTGGTTTATCATTTCTCCTTTGTTGAGTCTACACATGGAGTTCCTAGGACGAAGGCTGGCCTCTGTCTAGGGAAGAGGAGCAGCCACTGGGCTGGAAGCGGATCACAGAGGGCTGTTTATTATCCTTCCCTGCAAGAGCCTGAGTTTGCATTGTGGTCTTGCCAGCAGTGCCTCACCATTGCCCCTTTCACAGAGAGGGATGGTGTCGCTCAAGGAGGGACTGAGCTACGCAGATCCCAAGTTCCACTGGGGTATGGCAGATTCTCACTGTAGTAGTGGACCTGGTGAGTGGGGTTGGGGAACCCAGAGAGCAGCAGGGAGAGCTCAGGGAGCCCAGGGAGCTGGGAACCAGGGGGCAGAAATTAAAAGCTGCAGCACTAAATGTGAAAACCTCCGTTTATGACTTCACAGGGAGGCTCAGCTTCCCTCAGGCTGGTTCTCAGTCCCTCTCAATCCCTCTCCCGTGCGGACCCACAGCCTCTGGCTATCCTCTGGCCCCCAGGGGAAATCACAGCAAGAGCCTTCAAACCACGCAGTGGAAGCCTCTACTTGTCAGCTATGGAAGCAGGAAATGCCAGCAGGTGTGGCCAACCCGTGGGCGGGCGAGCAGAGCAGGGCAGGGAGCAGCTCCTCCCCTTGACATTTCCCAGCCCACCCGCCCCCTCCAGCCACAGCGCAGGACTCGCTAAATGAAAGATGCTTTGCACGCTCTGAACTCCGGCCTGGTATTTTCCAGCTCCTCTCGGAAATGCCAAGTCTTTAAAATGATTTACTGTCACGCAGTCAGATGGGGAGACAGGCAAGTTGGAAATGAACCCAAGGAAGAATGTGTGCTGGGCTCCTGTGGGGCACCTGGCTTCTGGTGGTGGCCAGCTGTGGGATCATGGGTGAGCCGGGACCCGGGACTGCTCCACCCTTGGCCTCCAAGGGGAGCTGAGATGGGAGTTTCTGCAGGGACTCTCTATGGGGTGTGAATGGTGAGGGTCATTCACTGGACCTGGGGCCAGGGTACCCCAACCTGGGTCTGCTCCTTAAGATGCTTTTCTTCGAACACTAGGTATATTCATAATGGGCTGGCCCCATGAGTGCTGTCTCCCTCCGGGGGCTATGAGCTCTATATGTGGGACTCATCTCTTTCAGCTGCACTTGGTGCCCAGTGCTAGGAACATAGCAACCCAGTGAATTCCCACCACAGCCCACTTCCTTTCTAGTGCCCTGTGCTTCTTACAGAGATATCATCTATCCAGAGCCCTCTGGGAGGCCTTCCCCTAATGTCCTGGACATGGTTACTCCCTGTGGCCCAGCATAACCTTGCCTGGATCTCATCCTCTCTAGCCTTCTCTATCTGCTGCATTCTGGCTTGTGACTCTGGCCAGGCTCCAAGGTCAGGTGCCCTACACATAACTTTCCAACAGCCCCACGAGGCAGGCACTCTTACTATCTCAAACTGGAGATCAGAGGTTAGTCATGGCCTTTAAAGTCCCATAGCTCGGTGCCGTGGAGCCAGGATGCAAACCCAGGGCTGAGCTTCGCCCATCTGTAAAACGGCACCAACACACTAACTTGCAAAGATTCTAAGGACAGCGGCAGGTGGAGGAGCCTTTGAAATTAAAAGCAGACACTGCTGCATGGTCCGCTCTGCAGCAGGACAGGTTCCAGGCTCCTGGCTCTTCGGACATCAGTTCTGTGGATGGGACTTGAGTCTCGAGGAGAACAGGGGCCCAGCTGGGGTCCCATGGGAAGTGTGCCCATGGACTCGTGGTGGGAAGATCAGTTCATGGGGCCAATTTCATGGGGCCAAATTATTGCTTTATTGAGCCTCTACACTGCACGAAGTGCTTTACATGTTGTCTCATTTCCCCTTTACAGCGCCCCCACGTGGAGGCCATGCTTCATGCTCCCTTTTACAGGCCACGCCAGGGAGGCTCTGTAAGGCTTTCTAGTTTGCTATGGGTTGCTGCGGTGCTTTGAAGCCTGCTCACCAAACTGACAGCCTACTGGACACTCATGACAGATGGGTCAAGGACTTAAGGTTCAGTCACCTGGAAGACTGGTTCTGCGGAGCTCATTTTTACCCAAAGATATTGGGGTTTGGAAATGTGAGGCAGCCTGTCAAGTTCTCACAAAAAAGGAGTCAGTCTGGCTCCCAACCGGGGCGTGGATCACGGGCCTCACCTCTTTGATGAAGTTCATGAAGCGGCCACCAAAACGCCAGGCCTTGTGCCGGTGGCATTGCAGGGAATTCACCGTCATCTGGGGCGCCCGCTGGTAGCACACGGACACGATGTGTACGGCGTCGTACAGTAAGGCCGCATCAGTCTGCAGAAAGGGCCAAGAGCTGTCTGAGAGCATGTCCAGCCCTGAGTGCTCAGCTCGCCCCGCCCGTCCCCACCCAGGACGGCCTCCCCAGATTTCCTGCCTACTGGCGTGTGCTGGCTGAAAGTTCCTTGAGCCCGGGATCCCTAGTCCTTACCCCTGTTATCTGTAACCAGTTGTTCATGTGACTGTACTCGACTGGGCCCTTGTCACAGACACCACACACCCTACTGAGCCTTTTGTCCCCAAAGGAAACTGAGGCTCAGTGGCTGCGTGTGATTCATCTGTGTGTCTCAGGCCCCTCTTCTGGGGTCTGGCTGAGACACTGCAGGTCTTAAGAGGTGGTGGGAAGGAAGGAAGAAGCATGAAAGAAGGAGGAAGGAAAGGGGGAGCCCCTGGGCCTGGCCCACCCGGGGTCCTGCTGTACCATCATCACTCCGTCCAACAGGCCGGACTCAGCCCGGGGAGCCGCCTGCAGCCGCTCCATGGACCACTTCTCCACGATGGCCGAGACATGGGGGTTGTCCACATTGAGTATGCGGAAGCCCGTCAGGTTCACCCCTGAGTAGCGGTAGGGCTCCAGGTCTAGTGCGTAGAGATCCTGGAGAAGAGGTTTGTATAAATGCAGGTGTGGCCACTCAGGTAAGCCCCACTTCCTGCGCCTTCCCTGATGAGAGCCCCCCACCCCAGGGCCTGTGGGGAGTAACAGAAGAACCTACAGGAGCACTGGACTGGGGTCAACTCAGAACTTGTGTCTGGGAGGATAATGCCAGGGTGGGCCTTCAGCCTGTTTCTTCTTCTACAAAATGGGATCCTCCCCTTTATAGGACATGATGAAACAGTTCTCATGGAATGCCCGGCCTCATGTATCAGAGATGCTTAATCATGTTTGTTTGCCTCCGGAGGGATCTACTTTAGGAAGACAAAGAGCACTGAGCCTGGACGCTACCACATTACCCAATATTTCTTCCCCTAAAAGAGGTGATAAAGAGGAGATTTGAGGAGTCCTCCTACTTCTTTCATCACCCAGGTCAGAGCCAGAGCCTTGTCACCTTGCTGCCTAAGGCAGGCAGGCAGGCAGGCAGGCAATGAATGAATGTTCAGCCTGGTCAACAGATAGGTCCTGGCCTATGGTCCAGGAGAACAAAGTCTTGGCAGCCCAGCTTTCCCTGCAGTGCCAGCTCTGGGGCTGTGAGGGGCTGGAGAGGGAAGCAGCTCAGAAAGAAGGGGCAGCAGGAGGGTCTGGCTTCCTTGGCTGAGTAAAGACAGCAGTGTATGTGTGGGGGGAGGGGGGATGGGGGCAGCCCTCAAAAGGGCAAAGGAGAGCTCAGGGCCTGCTTTAAAAAACTCCAAACTTGGAAATAGGCAAAAGGGGAGCAGTATTTTCTTTCAGCATGTCAAGTAAACATTGCTTAACCAGACCATGCAGGATTACTGAGCTCCCCAGGGGAACATCACTTGGCTTTGACTTTGCCTTGAGCTACCAGTTAAAGGCCTATACTCTGGGTGAACATGCAGATTTGTGTCCAGCAGAAAAGATAATCCCCAAGGTTGTGGATTTAATGCTTTGCAGGAGATTAATCTGTTTTGTGTCTGACCTAGCAGTCTTATGCTCCCCCCACCCCACACCCATCTGCAATAACTATGAACACCCAGTTCCACACTCACTCAGTGACCAGCTTCACCATCCCAAAAGAAGGTGGAGTCCTCCCATTGTTGAAATGTGTTCAGCCTACATTTACATAAGAATCATGTGTCTGGCTTTTTGAAATATATACAGTGGTACCTCAGTTCGCAAACTCAATTCTCTCCACCATGCTGGTTGCAAACCGAATTAGATGAGAACTAAATCAAATTTCCCCATAAAGTCAACATTGGACCTAACCACTGAATTTCATTCTGTGCTCACGGGGCACAGTTTGTGGCCACAATCATGGAAAGAATCAAGTTTGTGAGCTGGGGTAGAACTGTACCTTGACAGTCTAGATTGGCTTCCTTCTACAAGTAGAGAAACTGAGTCTGGAGGTCATGGTCAGAGCTCCTCATCCAGTGCCTGTGCTTTTCCACACTCTTCCCTCTCTTAACTGCCTGCTATCCTGGTGCCTGACCTGTCCTTTCCCTTGGGCCCCCCTACTCTGTCACTCCATCCTGAGCCGCAGGGGTGGCTGGGAACCCCCTTGGCTGTACTTGGCTTTCCATGACTCCTGCCATCCCAGTGTCCAACTGCAGATCAGTCAATAATAGCTCATGCAAGATGATGAGTGATGAAAGTTGGAACCCACAGAGCAGATCTTTCTCACTGTGCTAGTGCCCTGTGGTTTCTAAGATGTTGCTAATTGCTGCTAAACTCCTGCTTTTCCTGGACCCTCTAACAGCCTCCTTCTGGAAGACTTTGTGTTGATTTCTTCTTTGAAGTTTTATGGAACAGAAGAGAGGCTTGTGGTACACATAATCCAGATGAGAAAGTCTAGTCCTAACCTTGCCCAAACAAAGACAGTTGACTACTATAGCTGTAGTTCCACCTCTAGGGACTCAACCAACCTTGGATCAAAAATACTTTTAAAACTTTTTTTGTCTAAACAGAGCATGTAGACTTTTTTTCTCCTGTCACTATGCCCTAGACAGAACAGTAGGAGTTATTGACACATTATTTACCTTGTATTGGGTATTATAAGTAATCTAGAAAAGATTTAAAGTATACGGGAGGATGGGCATTAGTTATATGGAAATACCATTCCAGTTTATATGTAAAGGACTTGAGCATCAGTAGATTTAGGCATTTATAGAGGTCCTGGGATCAACCCTCCATGGATACAGAGGGACAGAAGGACAGCCCTGATTCTGTCCTAGGGTTTGGAATGAGGAAGAGATAGCAGTAGGAGGAAGCAGCGTCTTCAGCAAAACCAGGGTCTCCATGGAGATGGCCAAAGGGTGTCTCAAGTGGCCACAGTCTCAGCAGTGAGCAGAAAGTAAGTGGACCCTCGGCCCATCTGTGGAGTGTATGGATTAGTCTTCACAGTCCCCCTATAAAGTAAATATTAAAAGTATCCTCCTGCTCTCTGGACATTGCCATCACTAGTAGGTTTTCTTTAGTGTAAATTCTACTGTATCATTCCCCTGCTTAAAATATTACACGCAAGGTGTGGTGTGCAGTCCTATAATCCTAGCACTCTGGGAGACTAAGGCAGGAGGATCACAATTTCAACCCCATCTGGGGCAATTTAGTGATTTAGAAAATTCTTTTCTCAAAATAAAAAATAAAAAGACTGGTGGTATAGTGTAGGTCACTGTGAAGGTCCCGAGTTCAAGCCCCAGTGTGTGTGTGTGTGTGTGTGTGTGTGTGTGTGTGTTCTCCTTCCATGCTTGCACCACAGGGTGGAGCAGGGGTGCCCTGGATCTCATCCTGGGCCTGGGTCTGTCTTCCCTAGGAGGGTCCTAGGCACTCTTGGCCTCCCACGTGGAAAGAAACGCTGGCGAGCCCAGTAGTCCCCTGGGGTACTTAAACAACCCACTCCACCCTCACCCTGTCCCAGAGGGAGCTCTGTAGTGGCAAGAAGCTGGGAGTGGCTTGGCTGATTACTTGGGAGGTGTCTACTTCAAAAGAGAACCAAGAGATCCTCCTTTAACCATCTACAAAGAGTCTTTTGGGAAGCTGGGTAGATTTTGTCTTGCAGGGTGTCATATGCAAGTTTGGGGTCAGAGTTGAGCTGTTTGGGCCTTGGAAGAGAAATGAGCTCTGCCCCCCAGGGGAGCCCTCTTCACGCTTCTCCATAGGGTGCCCAGGCTTTTCTCTCATCAGTGCTGACCTCACAGCTAAGGCTTGACAGGTGCCCAGGCAGAAGCCCGCCTGGGGCCCGTGTGACTCTGTGCCTGTCCTTCAGGCCAGGGGCTACCAGACTCTGAAGGGTGCAGCTCTGTCTTTGAGGGCACTTGGGTGCTGGTAAAGCTGGTCCTTCGAGTCTCTGGGTACAGTGTTGGGTCAGTGGAGACAGTCGCAGCCTGGGAGGGTCTGATGGGTAGCAGGACCAGGGAGCACCTTCCTCCTGGTCCCCTCCAGCCTGGACTTAGACATAAAGTGATGTAGGACTAGTGGCAGTGAGAGCCTGCACCCATGTGACATGAGGGCAGTGGCAATGAAGTATTGGTAAAGAGGCTTCTTTGTTTAGCTTCATTTTTTTTTTTTTTGGTCCAGATTGCCCTGGGCCAAGACCCCAAGTGCTGTACACAGTGAACTGTGGGCATCTTTGCTACTTGGCAAAAAGTTGCATTTCCGATGCCAAATGTTGACACACTGAATTCAGTATCAACGAGGGACCTTTTAGAAACATTCAGCATAACATAATAGACTAATTCATTAGCACCCCATGGGTCTGAATGGGTAGAAGCTGAAGCTCGGAAAACATCGCCTTAAGGAATGACAGATGAAAATATCTTTCCCATGATATAACTGTTATTGCTGAGAAGTGGCATTAATTGTGATTGCTTATCTATTAATTTATTATAATTCTTTTTTTACCTCCAGGCTTTTACCTACACATGACATGTACCAGGGGCTCAGCTGGGGCTGATTAACGCAGGGTTATCTGGGAATGGCTCAAAGCTGGCTGGAACAGATAATGGCAGCTGGGGTAATTAAAATGTCTTCTGCGTGGGAGAAGCAAGTTGGGAGAATTTTTCAGAGGCGAAGAGTTAGTGACGTGAGTCTCCTAAGGGGAAAGAACTAAATGCCAAATGCCATTGCCCTCCGAAGAGGACCATACCTGACCAATGGGCACAAGGAGGGACAGCCATGAGGCAGAGCCTCAGACCAACAGGGCTGGAGGGAGGACTCAGGCTGGAACCAGGACATGTGTGAGGGAGAGGACCCAGGGGGCACAGATGACATGTGGGGCTTCTGGGGACACTGTGGGAGACCCTACACACACACACACACACACACACACACACACACACA
>NDGM010396096.1:0-10209 GCA_002564305.1 Octomys mimax | reverse complement strand
TTCCTATATTAGAGGGAGCACTATGAGCCCTATAGAAAGACAGCATTAGCTAAAGCAGTGCTTCTCAAACTGGGGTGCATTTCAGGTCCCAAAAACTATGCTCCAAATCAGGGTCTGTAAACACCACGGGGACTCCACTTTTGAGATGAAGGCACAGAGTACTAACCCAAAGAAAATCAATAATGAACACAGTCTGACTCTTTGGTCTAGCATTTCATGCCTGGTATGCATTCAGATGATCTTTGTGCCCACATTGTTTTTTGTTTGTTTGTTTGTTTATGAATTTTAGAACAGGATCTATAGGGTCTCATTACACAGATAGGACTCATAGTGATTCTCCAGTTTTCAGCTTCCCAAGCACTGGGGTTACAGGCACACGCCACCATGCCTAGTCTCAATTGCCATCTTAGTGCACCCCAGGGGCGGGGCTGGCACCACATGCCAGGGATTGAACCCCGGCTGCTGCACTCTGCCTAAGCAGGCACTTTAGTCTGCTGAGCTATCTGGCCAGCTCTTCCCAGCTTGGTTTTATGGTTGGGTTTCTTGGCATCTAAGGCACACTGGAGTATTGGTTTCTACTGTTACAAAAGGAAGCCAGCACCATGCACAGGCAGCCTCTCACTGCGAGCTCCCAGGGGGATGGAGACATCTCCTCTCACTTAGTCAGCCCTTGCCTGAGGGTCCCTGAAGGGGATGCACTCCCCTCTTGAGACTGAGCAGCTCACTGCTGCTTCCAGCCCCACATCAGCAAAGCCAACTCTCACCCATTAGCATCATTCTTCCTCATTGCGGCAAACAGGTCCGACAGGCAGCACCTCAGTGTTCTTGTCTCTGCATGTGAAAGCCACATGGCTGACTAGGAAGAGAAGCTGAGGTACACCCCCACATCCCCAATGAAAGCAAATGGGCAAGATTCCACGGGGGGAGGGGATTTCTTCATTGCTGGGCAGCCTCGCTTTTCTAGATCTCCAGGTCAAAACAAGAACATGTTGCATGTCCCTTCATAATATACAGACCCTGAAGTCCCTGCATGATGATCTGCAGACCTGGGGCTGTGGAAGCCACTCGACCTGTAGGTTCTGCATCCCATTTGTGATCAGACCAAACATGGGGGTCAGAGCCACCCCCAGGAACTGCAGAGGAGCTGGCCAGAAGTTCTTGGCTGACTCCTCAAGAAGCTGTGTGGGTCCACTCCGGGAGTGTGAGCTCCTAGGTTCCATTTCTGTCCTTCTACTGTTTAAATTCATGTTTAATCTCACGCCATTAAGATACCTCAGGATGGCAACATGAGGGAGGAAGACTTAACTTGCGCTATAGCCTCTAATTCCTAATATCTGGACTATGCCCAGCACGTGGCAGATCTTTAATAAATGATCGAAGAATAAACTGAGTAAACTTGTAAGTCATGAAAAGTTGTACTACATCTTCTCCTTTCCTACAAGAGCCAGGAAACTGCTCCTTGATGTGGTTAGAAACTTCCTCCACAAGAAGCACACAGAAGTTCACAACACATAGATGTGAGGCACATTGGAGGACGCAGCACCCTGACATCATTACAGGTTGCATGCGTGTGTTCAGTTATCATATGGCATGGTAAAAAGGTGCAAATGCTGATTCTCAAACAAATTTTCCCTCCTCTTATGCATAGTGTGAAGATTAGGATGTGGCAGATTTGTTGCGTTTTTTTTTTTTTTCTACTCAACATTAACTCAAAATAATTCTAGAGGGAGGCAGGATTCATTTTTTTAGTTATTATTATTTAAATAGAATACCAATAATTTTAATGCAAATTAGAAATGATAAAGAATTTCACTAAACAAAATAATACAAATTTGACAATATTTGTTTTATTGCATAGTGTTCTCTTCGAAGTTGTTTAGCTTCCCAGATCTATGCTTGCAGAATTGGAGATAAAAAGTTACAAGAAATTAAGAAAAGAGAGAATATTGAGCATTAACTGCCCCTTTCTATAGACCTGCAGAAATCAGCCATACAGTTACCCCACCCATCTTGCACACATACGTAGATACATCTCTCACTCCTGCGCTCCTCTTCATCTCAGTAACTCCTGCACTGTGAACAGATCATTTCCCTTTGCACAGTGTCTATTACGCCGGTCAGATTTTTATTTACTCTTTCAGGTTCTGACGCCAGTGAGACACTCTGATGCTTGCACGCGTGAGTCTGACCTATTTCACCTAACGGTGCGGTCTCTGGCTGCATGCCATAAAAGTCTCGAATTATCATGTTTAATGGCTCAGTAATACTCCACTGAATAAAAGCACCACATGGTTTAATCCATTCCTCCATTGATGGGCATTTGGGTTGTTTCCAAGATTTAGTAGGACAAATTGTGCTGCGACATATGGGTGCATATATATGGCTATGGTATGATATTTTCAGTTCATTTGGAAAATACCCAGGAGGTGTTGAGCTGGGCCGAATGGGACCTTCAGTCCTAACTTTTTAAGAAATCTCCATACTGGTTTCCATACTGGTTGTACCAGTCTGCACTTCTGCAACAGTGGAGAAAGGTTCCGTCTTCCCCGCAGTCCTTCCAGCATTTATTCCTGACTGACTTCTTGACGAGAGCCGTTCTTTCTGGGGTGAGACGGAACCTTAGGGTTGCTTTAACTTGCATTTCTCAAATGAGCAACGATACTGAACACCTTTTCATATATTTCTTTGTCATTTGTATATCTTCATCTGAGAAGTGTGTATTCGCTCAGGTGCCTATTTTTGGATTGGGTCTTTGAGTTTTGGAGGCCTAATTTTTTTTAATTCTTTACATGTTCTAGATAGAAGCTCTTTGTCAGAAGAACAGTTGGCCATATTTTTTTTCCAAGTTCATAAATTTTCGCTTTACTTTGTTGGTGATTTTCTTTTGATGTGCAGAAACTTTTCAAAAAGATGAAGTCCCAGTTGTTGATTCTTTGAAATATTTCCTGTGAAGTTTGGTTTTTGTTCATGAACTTTCTATCTACCCCTATCTCTTTAAGATTTCTACCTACTTTTTCCTCCAGAAGATTTAGTGTTTCAGTTTTAATACTTAAATCTTTGATCCATTTTGACTATAGTTGAGTGCACAGTGATAGATATGGGTCTAATTTTAGCCTTTGGCATGTAGAAAGCTCATTTTTCCAGCAGCATTTACTAAAGGGACTATCTTTCTTTGAGTGAATATATTTGACCCCTTTCTTAAAGTTGAGGTGGTTGAGTGTATTTGTAGTTGTGTCTGCTTCTCCTAATCTGGTCTATTGATCCTCTGATCTGCTTTTTATTGTTACCATGCTAATTTTATCACGGTAGCTTTGTAGTATAACTTGAATTCAGAGATTGTGATTGAAGACAGGATTCTTTATGAGCAGCCAAAGTTCCTGGATTTCTGTAGAGGATAGCTTGGGGGTGGCACAACACATGAGAGTATGTGGATTTGGTACCTTACCTAAAAACAAGAAAACATCTGTGAGCTCTACAAAACAGCCTCAGTGATCTGGGAGGGGTAGGTAAAGATGGGAGAAGTGAGCGCACTGATGTTAAGCTGTCCATACTCCATGACCTCCCTGGCCATTAACACACCTGGATATTCAAGCAATCAATGGCCATATACAGCTGCTTCTTACAGCTGAGTTAGATTTTCCAGGGCACCCTCCATTGTAAAGGTCTCTGGTCATTCTACAGGGCTGATGGAAAGCCTTGGCTTATGCAATCAGTGGCTATGAACATGAGGTATACACCTCTCATTTCTGGAAACACAGTCTTACAAGTGTCATAAAGTATGGAGTTAACCATCAAGTTCATATTAATCACCATTTCCTTGTGCCTTAGACAGAACCTTGGCTTCCATGAAAACCCACAGGCTCACCTTTGTTTTCTTCCATTTCATAGATAAGTAAGCAGGGTCTCAGGACAAGCCAAACGTTGTACAACATAACTAAAAGTTGTCAGGGTTTGAAATACCAGCTGATGATGTGTATGTGACCATTACTTAGTTTTGTATACCGTATAGGTGACAATACAAATGCTATGGAGTTATTCTAATGGGCAAATATGAAAAGTGGCAATTCCCTTCTCTTTGAAAAGACAGGAAGTCAGGAAGGGAAGGACCTGGTCGCTTCTGTATGATGTTATCTTTGTAAAACCTGTGGTCAGGAAACTCTTTCTCAGGACTCACTCTCTTCACCACATCCTTCACCAAACAACTGAGATAAGATAAGAGTGTGCTTCTGTCAGGAAGCCCTGGGTAGCTCTGGGCAGAGCACAGGGCTGTGGGCTTGGCTCACCATTTACTTTGCCCTTTTAGGATTCTGCCTTACTGATTTAGACTCCTGTGTGAGTCAGAGACCATACAAGCACTGATGTTAAAGATTAGACAATCTACAAAAGATTTTTATATAAGCAAAAGAAGGGTTTCTCCTTAGCCCCACCCCATTCTGCTGAGTCATCAATTTGGAAGCAACTGCTGCAGTTTTGCTCTGCAAGGAGTTTTGTTGGATAAGATAGTAAAATGTAGGAAACATAATAATGCATACAAATAACTTTTACAACCATTTTTGTCACCAAATATGTATGGATTATTGTTTTTCTGAAGGGAACAATCTCATGGAATCTTAGAGCTAGAAGAGACTTATTTGACCCAACTTGCTTATTAATCAAATGAAGAATGAGGCCCAGAGAGCTCCAATGGTTTGTTCAAAACAACATGATGGATGCCAGGTACAGGTGTCAAGGAGGCTCCCTCCTTTCTGCTCCCAGGCAGTAAGACTTGGCATGCACTGTCCTGTATCTCGCTGTCCCTCATTCTGCACAGAAGAACTACTCAAGAGCCAGACACACAGGGAGTCCACCATGAACAGCAGCTTGATCCCATTTCAAGATGACTTAATACTCCCAAAGGAATGGAGTGGCTATATATGCAAATGCCTTGATGTGGCAGATACCATTGAAGGGTGGCAGTTTGGCCTCTATAGCCAGCCATACTTAGGTGATTTAATCCCTGTAAATTTCAATCAGATTCAATCAAAAAATTTGAGTTTATAATCTTACATGCCCAAATATGGCATGAGTGATGTTAAAGTAACTTGCCCATTTTACTATATAATAAATTGTGCAACCATATTTTGTAATAAGTTAGGCTTGGCAGACATTTTCATATACATCAGCTTATTTCATATTTCATCCTTTAGAAGAAAGATTTGGTGCCATCATTATAAAGGAGGAGAGACCGAGTACTCCCGCAAGGCCACCCAGCTAGCTAATGGCAGCCTGTGACGAGACAGAGGCTTCTTAACTTCTCAGCAAGGACTCAGGCAGGATTTGTGTGTATTATTTGTGTCACATTCAGAAAGGTTCAAGTTCTCTTCAGTGCAATGGAGGAGAAGAGTTTGAAAAGAGGACAGGAACCTTGCACTCAGGGTGCTCCTACAGTTAAAGAGAGTGTGGCTTTTGCATCCCTCCGGGATGGCTGTTGCCAAAGTGCTTTGCACAAACGAATGCATCTGAAAGAAAACACAGTGAATCCTAACTTTGCCTCAGAGTTGAGGCAGAAACATTTGTCCACAGAAGGCCATCAATGAATATTTACCAGTTGCCTCTCCTTTGCCTGCTATCTATGGTTGGCCTAGAGGCATAAGAGGTGGGCATGTGCCACACGGTAAATCACAAGGGGTCAGAGGGCCTAGAGTTCAGTCCCATTTCTTTAGTAACTTTCCTGCATTTCTGATACAAGATCACACAACTCAAGTCCAAATTTCATTCCTCAGCATGTGTGAAACCTAACCGTCACTATCCAATGAGCTTTCCTCAATCCTCTCCATGTACCGCCAGTACCCAAACTGCACACAGCTGTAGCATGTCACACAGCGCATTCTAACCTCTGGACACCTCTGCACACGGTGCTCCACTGTCATGCACCACTTTCCTTGCCTCTGAGGCTAGAAGACTCTTATTCAGCAAGCCTCAGCACAGGCCCCCAGATCCTGAGGAAGAGACTTCAACTGTGAGGCAAAGTTAGGATTCGCTGTGTTTTCTTTCAGATGTGTTTGTTTGTGCAAAGCACTTTGGCAGCAGCCATCCTGGAGGGATGAAAAAGCCACACTCTCTCTAATTTTAGGAGTACACTGAGTGCAGGGACTGGGTCTCATGGGGTACAATATTTCTATAAAGTTTCAAAGAAATGGTGTGGGGGTGGATAGGTGGATACATAGATGGCTAAATGGAGGAATTTACTAGAAAGGTGTCAGGCTTAGTGAGGTACAATGTGTTGACATGTTCAGAAATTGAATTTCTAGACTGGGCTCCGATAGCAGCTGGGTGATCTTGTGCACACAATTTAACCTTCCTGGGCCTCATTCTCTAATTGCAAAATCCACTCTCTCCCCTGCTACACCCTGCTGAGAGCGCCAGGAGGCTGATAGCTAGGAACCATATCAATAGCTCCTCACCCCGGGCTTCTCATTGAGTTTGGCCAATGGAAGACAGCAGTAGGAAATCAAAGCCAGGAGGAGCATGCAGTGGGGTTTTTATTCTACCCACAACTCCCTGCAGCTGCCTATCAGCAGAGGCCACACCTCTCTGCCACCCAGGCCTGTCTCAGAGTCCCAGTGACTATTACCAGCCCCGCATGCACCCCTTTCCTACACCCCAGGTACTTCACTGTCTTTGTGAACTCTTCCACCTTGGCCGTGCCTTTTAAAGATTTTCTTTACCCAACTCTCCTCCAGTGACCCCCAGGTGAGGGTGCCATCTGTTGGTCACTGCACCCCTCAGCCTACACGGAGGAAAATACCTTCACTTCCTCCCTGGGTCTTTGTGCAGATCCAGTGTGACCAGTGATGTGAAGCCCTTCCTGAATACCCCTGGTGGCACTGCTGCCATTTATATAGTAGATTGGACCGGTGATCGCCCCCGTGTGGACGAGCCAGGGCTCAGGCAGTGCTGTGGCCTACGTGAAGCAGTACACAAATGTTACTTTCATAGAAAAGCCACACTTGGAAATGCAAAGCGTCCCTTCTCCCGCAGGCTCTGGCAAGCCAGTGTTCTGGGTTAATGTGCCCTCAGTGCCCAGGGGAGCAGGCAATTGCACGCCAGGGAAACACGGGCACCGTGCATGTGCACTCAGCTCCCTGGGGCAGATGGGATGAATGCTGACAGAAAGAGGACAGCATGTCAGGGAGAAATGTCCCTTCCTCCACCCCATTCCAGAAATAAACCAATTATTGACCTGGATTGATTCTCTCCCCCTCATTTCCTCTAAAGCCCATACCTGCATCTAATTTCAAGTAGCAACAGGAGCACGTTCAACAGAATCAAAACGTGATGTGGAAGGAGGTCCAGTGATGTTTACTTTTGTTTCCACAGGCTGAATTGAAGATCCCTCTCCTTTCCCGGGTGCCAAGAACCATGAACAGGCAGTAAGTACTGCAATAGCACTGCGTGCCCCCAGTCCCATCACCTAGCGGGGCCTGGAGCCAGCTCCTACAGGCTGTGCCAAGGAATGGCCACTGTTTCTTATGGGACGGGGATGTCCCAAGATGCCAAGGCTGAGGATGTGAGCTTGGGCCTCTAGACCACTCGTTTTCCAGTAAAGCAAGGCATTTTCTGTGGACAGACCACTTGCTCTGGCCCTGCATGCATGTGTGACTGGGGCAGGGAAGGAATGCTCCCGCACTGAAGTGCAGCAGGATGCCCAGACATGCCCTCGTCACTTCCCTTCCAGGTATGGGAAGGGGGAGGCTAGGGATGGCAGTCCAGCCCTCCCTTGGCAGGCACTGTGGAGTGATGGGGTCTGCTTAGAACACTCAAATGTGTACCTGAGTCAAGAAAATGCCCATCCAGCTCCATGTCTGTAAATACAAGAAAAAGCAAGCACTCCTCAGAGGTGTAAAAGCTTTTTGGAATGGAAAAGCCTCACACCCTAAAGTGGATCTACTCACCCACCCGTTTGCTTTCTTTACTTTGCCATTTGGTTAAGGGTCATGAGCGATGTCCTCTGGTGAGAAGTGAGAAGCTGAGTGCCTGTACAGGGAAGAACGAGAGTTCCATAGTGAGGGAGATCTGCTTCCATGCCTGACCCATGCAGGCACAGCTGTGAGGTGCTAGAATGTTAGCAGATCTTGTGGGGATTTGAGATGTTGTTCGGCTCTATGGAGAGCACCGTCTGGCCTGCAGGAGGAAAGATGTCTGGTTGCTAGGTGACCCTAGGTCTTAGAGGGATCCTGGGGTACCACAAAATAACAGGCAACGGTTACGTCTCAGAAGTGGGCATAGGGCATGCCACAGGAGCCCAGAGTGACAAGAAAGATCAGCAAGTGTGACCACAGCTTGGGCAATGTCACTGGCCAGAAACCCACAGTTGTCAAAGCTGGGCAATGCGAGGCTCGTGGGATGAGAGGCTGGAGCTCTTGCCATGGAGGGACCTCTTGGATAGAGAACACCAGTACAGAGCACAATGGCCTCCTCAACTGACCCATGATCAAACTCATCCAGCATCACCTCTGTGCCAGGGACTACGGCTCCTTTCTCCTTGGTGCATATCATGGGGCCAGAGAGCAGACATCCCTAGCTTCTCCGGGCCTCAGCTTCCCTCTGCAAATGACTTGTCTGGGCTGACATAAAATGTCCTGTCTGAATGCAAATGCAGGGCTCTTCTGCTAAGCTGCTCTGTGGAAAGTAGGGGAAGTGTGAGGAAGAGGGACAAGGCTGGCATCGGAAGGAGGAAGCTGAGTCACCTGTGGCTGCTCAAGCCAGGGGGTCAATTCTCAGACCAGCATCCTCACCACAGGGTAGCAAGCAGCAGGGTCACCACAGTGCATGGGAACTAGAGGCCCTGGCATGGGACAAATGGGAAGGCAGGTGTGTCACCGTCCCAGAGGTGGTGCTCCAAATTACTACCACTGAGATGGCTCTTACAGTTCTAGAGGTGAGAAGTCCGACCTGAGATCAGTTGCTGGGACCCTGCTTGCTCTGAAGGCTCCAGCAGAGAATCTTCCTGTCCTCTAGCTCCTGGGCACTCCAAACATTCCTTGGCTCTAGCCTGCATCACTCTAGTCTTTGTCATCACATTCACATGGTCTTCTCCTCTATGTCCATCATCCACTATTCTTCCAGTCTCAAGATTCTCTTGTGTCTTATAAAGACAATGCCATTTAATCCAGGGTTCAGCACGATTATCCTGCATAACCTACATGATTTCATCTCAAGGACCTGAATTGAATCGGCAAAGACTTTTCTTCAAATAAAGCTCCATTCACAAATCCCACCTATAACCTGCATGTGGGTGTGCGTCAGAGCCGACACTCAGTGAGCCCACGACAGCAGGCCTTATTCGCAGACTCGTGCTCCTCTTCGGGGCCAGATGAGATCCTGACCATTGCTGCAGTGTTTGCCCTGAGCCTCCACCTGGCTCCGTACCAGAGACTTCTGACTCCTTGGTCTTTTTGCACCTTTTATTGACTTGCCCCTGTGCTAACGACCTCCCTGAGAAAGAGTAGAGTCCTCCATTCTTGGCTAAGATCTTAGGGGATTCTGTTGTTTTTAGCCAGGTAATTGGTCTTTTGTTGATGGCTTCTTGTCAAGGGTTTCAAAAGGCAATTCAGTGATTTTAGCTTTAGAGAGACGTCAGATATGAAGTTGACGACAGATAGACTAGAGGACAGGCCAGGCGCCCGATACTCCACACACATCAGCTCTCCACTCGTAGGATGAGCTGTCCCCAGCCTACCATCTGCCTGTCTTGTAGTCCTCACTAATAAGCTGCCTCACTCAGCAGCACTTCTGTTCTAGATCTCAGAGCACCCTTTACCCCCTCCATCTGCATCAGAACTAAACTTGGCCTTCCTGGTTCCTCTTACGAAGCTGTAGGTCCCCACAGTACATGGGATTGCTGCTGACACATCGTGAAATCAAAAGGTGACGTCAAAATCACAACAGTCTCCAACACACATTCACCATACTACTGTCAGCCACCGTGGCTTCTTGGCCAGTTTGTCACGCTAAGTACAGGCACTATATCAGCAACAGCGCCACCTAGAGGCTGTTGGCAATGCAGCCTCCCAGGAGCCCAGAGCCTAGCCCAGATGCTGACTCAGAAGCTGAGGGTTAAAAGACTCCCATGGACTCCAGGATATATTGAAGTTTGAGGGTTGCTGAATGTCTTAGTTACTCTTCTCTCGTTGCTGGGACAAATACCCAACACTCAAAATGAAGGAA
>NDGM010395859.1:0-18336 GCA_002564305.1 Octomys mimax | reverse complement strand
CTTCGCCAAGCTTGTTCCAAGTAGGTGCTTTAGACCACTGAGCCATCTCGCCAGCCCCACCTGTCGTCATTCTTGAAGTGCAGCCCCATAGAAGAGGAGTTGGCCTCTTGTATTACCTCGGGGCTTAATCACAAGTATTCAACCCGCTGCTTCACGCTTGAGGAGCTGGGAAGAACATTCTCAAGATGAGCAGGTCGCCTGGCCCTGGCACCAGTGCATGGTGGCTGACTTGTCAGTGGTGGCAGAGGGCGAGCGCCCGCTCAGCCCAGGTGGGAGCCCAAGCCTGGGCAGGGCCGCCCGTATTGTGCACACGTCCTTCTGTGTGAGTGCTCATGGGACACTTGAGCCTGAGTGGGATGTGGTGAGAATGCAGGTGCAGACCCAGGCCCCATGCCATCGAAGCAGAGAAGATCACACGTGATCACCCCGCGGGCGAGGAAAGCCGGGACCAGGGCAGGCGGGCGGGCAGAAAGTCACCCTCGGATGATGCCCAGGCTCCTCCTTTTCTCCTCCCCTTTTTGTCTCAGAATTGGAGCCAGGAGAGTGAGGATCCTCCCTGGCTGCAGAGGGGAGCACTGGAGGAGCACCAGGTCTGTGGGCACAGCACCCGTGATCCCCAGCGAAACTGTGCCCTGGCCGCTCTTGGTCCACGCCTGACCAGAGGTGTCTGGGGCCCGTCCTGTGGCCGAGCCTGCACAACGCCAGCCGCCGACGCCATGGGCAAGCCCAGCTCTGGTCAGAAGGCTGAGCTCTCTTTGCACCGGCAGTGCCAGGCAGTGGAGGGCTGCACTCCTGCCTTTCCTCGCCTCCTCTCTCCTGCAGGCCATTGACAGTTCTGCTCTGAAGTCACCTGGGCCCGGGCTGAGGCTGGCGTCGTGTTGATTTTGATTACTCCCACATACTGTATTTATTTGCCATTTAAATCAGCTTTATCTGGAGAGGCTCAGTTCCTGCAGCATCTGATGTCTGCTGTTTTTAACGAAAGAGAAGTAAAGGGGGGCTGCTCCTTTCAGCGGGGGTCCTGTGGGAAGAAGAGGGAAAATAAAATTCAAAATGACGAGGAGGTGTGGGGCCCGCGCTGGGCCGTCTGGCCTCGGTGCCTGCGTCTGCTCCTGGAGGCTGAGCCGTGGCTGCACCTCGGGGTTGCGCTCTCTGTGACATGCACCATACACGTCGCAGCCCTTGCTGCTCCTGGCGGACACATCCCAGGACCCTGGCGTCCTTGTCACGCCCCTGGGTGACTGCATTTCTGGGTGGGTGAGCGCTGCCTGGTTTCCGATCATGGCGAGGACCTGGGGTTGGGGCTCTCTTTCCACCCTCCAGGCAGAGAAATGAAGCACACACAGTTTCAATCAATTAAATTAATTTAAAAAGTCACAACATCAACAGCATCGGCCAGCACTATGCTGGAGCCCTAGGGCAAAAGAATTTAAGATTTTTGATACTTAGTTCATCGTCTGCAGCTTTAGTGCTGAATTTTATTTTTCTAAACGTTGCTTGAAAGTATTCTTTTTCTTGCTCCCTGAAGTTTGTGGTGCTCTCGGAGTTCAGTGCCCAAGGGGAGCCGCTCACTCGCCCCACCTGGTGCCCACTTGCTGGCAGGTCCTCGGTGAGCTCTTGTAGTGACGCTAACGCTGTTGTTGAAGGTGCTCGCTCCTGGGAGCCATGCTGGGACGGAGGAGTCTGCCAAGCCAGGGACAATGACTATTCCCACCTCAGAAGTGAAAGAGCAGAGGAGTGGCAGCGCCCAGCGTGTAGGGCGGAAGCAGGACCCGGCCCTGGGTGTCTGAGAGGCACCGCAGGGCCGAGTGTCCTTCACCCTGTTCCAAGGGGTCGAAGGCCTGTTTCCCTTGCTCTTCATCCTGGGACCTTCGCTGCAGAGAACTGCCAGCCCAGTTTCTCCCAGGAGTGAAGGCACCGCATTTACGTGGAATCAGGAACAAACACAAGACTGAGGAGAAGGCGTGGAGCCCTGGACACCATGCAGTGTCTGTGCAGTTTCCTTCCACTTTTCATGTGCGTGTTTTTGTAACAATCATTTTCAAGGCTCTTATTGAAAATGAACATGTAGACGGCACCTGGGAGCCATTTCTTCGTCTTCGCCTGTGTTTTCCTCAGATGCGCTGGTCTGAGGATGCCTGCGGACGAGCTCAGGTCTCTGCGTGAGATTTCCTCAGCTTCATTCTGCGGCCCCGTGTGGCCCAGCTGCACCACAGTCAGGGAAACGCAGCTTGCCCACCCAGGTGGCTCTGTGCGTGGACTCACCCTGAAGCTTGGAGGCTAAGTCTGAGAGAGACGATCCAGCTAATAAAAGCTCAGGATATGCCAGCAATAGCTACTTATGTGGCTCGGCTATGACAACAACATTTGGGTCTACTAGTTTAAAATAAAAATATTGCACAATTCGTTTCACCTGTTTTTGGTTTCCGTGTAGCTCGGAGGTACTTGCACTTTTCCGCATGTCTCATGTTGTATTTCTGTTGGGCCGCAGCACTGCCGAAACATTCCCTCACAGCTGTTCATTATGAGGCAAGAGGTAGTGTGTTCTGTTTTTAACAGTGGCCTGAGCAAGCAGAATTTATCAAAAAAAGAAAAAAATTGGGGTACGTTTTAGAGGAGCGCCTTAGCTGGTGGCCAGCTGTTTCTGCCGGCCTTGAAGTCCCTTGGGTTCTGCGGCCACAGCGCCACTCCACACCTGAGAGGTTGTGGGTGGCCGGCCTGCCCCTCAGCAGCCTCTCCAAGGTCCACACTGCGTGTGGCAGCTGTCGAGCTCACAAGGGCCGGGTGTGGGTGGCTGCTGTCTGCAGAGCCCGCTGCCCTCCTGATCTCAGGGCAGGCGGCAGTGTGGGTTCTGCACCGGGCCTGGGGTCTTAGTGCTGGTCTCCAGACTGCTGTAGCCGAGACCTCTTAGAGTAGTCATGTGCACACAACAGAAAAGCGATGCCAGGGCTTGTAGAGGCCGCCAGGGCCAGGAAATGGCCCAGCCCAGACGTCTCCTTGGCATAATTCCTATTGGTCATTTAGAGAAGCCAAGGGCCTCTGCAGACTCTGGTGGCTCTGCAAGCTACCTTCCGCAAGAGGAGACTTATGCCAGACTTCTGCAGGAGACGGGGGCGGGGGCATGCTCTCTGACCCTCCCCATTTGCCCAGGAAGGTCTCTTCCTGGGAAGAAGAGGAGCTGGTTGTGACTCCAGGCCCCCGCAGAGGCTCTGTGGTGACCGCTGCCTTCACACTGGTGCACAGGGACGCTCTGTGCCTCTTCCTCCTGCCCGGGCACCAGTGGCCTCACCCCTCCAGCAGCTTCATGCTGCTGTCCTTCTTCCGGCTATCACCGCTCTTTCCTCCCCAGCAACATTCTTTAGACACATGACAGGGAGGAAGCAGCTGCAGGGGTCCTTACTCTTTTTTCTGCTTGATTATCTTACGGAGCGGTGAAGTTACTTAGCCTAAAGGATGTCTGGAGTCTCCTTTGTGTAGGTAGACTGTAATTTTTTTATGAAAAACATGAAGTTTCTCCCTCGGTAGTTGCTGAATGAATGAATTTCCTGTTTGTCTCCCTGGGAATCGTGACGCTGCCTCCTCGTCACGCAGATGCTGTCTGTGAGGTGCGCGGAGGCGGGAGCAAGTAGACGCAGGACACGGCTGGGCTCCTGTGGCATCGCCTAGCTTCTTCCTCAGTGCAGGGAGCACAAAGGCCCCATGGCTGTGGCATGCCGACCGGCCCCCTCCCCTGTCCAGCTGCACGGACCTGCTCTCCGTCTGCTTCTTACCGTGGAGCTGTATTTGTTGTTGGCACTGGAGGATGCAAGTGGCGAAGGACCCATGTCAAAGTATTTTAAGTAAAAAAGAGATAGATGAATAAATAGTAGACAGAATTTGTTGATTGAGAGCCCAGTAAGGCTGTATCCACAGGCCTGTGCCTTGTTGCCTCACAGTCTTGTGGGCCCTGTGGCTGGCCTGGTTCCATTCGTACCCTCCTGTTTTCCCAACACAGATTAGAAGATTCCGGGTTATGCATCTGCCTCTGAATATGGCCCAGCCAATTCCAGCCACAGACCAGGCTGGGGTCAGAGTGGGAGACCAGCTACACTTGTATTTGAGGAGAGACAGAGGAGACGGCCTCCAAGGCTAACGCAGGGTCAGCTTAACACCCAAAGAAAGTCAAGGTGTCACACTGGCAAGCTACCAAAACTACCAAAAAAATCATTCTTCTCTGTTAGACGGAGTCTTGCTAGGGGAGCTTCTGCTGTCCCCAGCTCCAAAGCACTGGTTTACAACCTCTCCACTCCGCGGTGGTCTGGGGCACCCGAGCAGTGACGCCAAGCCTTTTAGAGGCCAGTGCCCAAAATGCAACCCTGAACCCACTTGTTTATAGCAAAATGCCGACAGCGCAACTGAACCTGCACAGTGAGGTTCTGGTTTAGAAAAAGCAACGCATACGTTAACATCATCTGTCCTGAAAGAAAATAGCACCAGTGTCATCGGCTCGCCACCACTCACTTAGGCGGAGAGTGCTCTACGAGCAGTTTAGGTTGCCGCCCGGTGCACTGTGTTAAGAGCTTGTCAGCATTTGTCCCAGTGAATACAACGTCATTGAGCACCTATGTGTGCTGGGTCCGTTGAATTAATGAAGCCTGTGTTCTTCAATAGTCAATCAGATTGGTTTTTGTGCCATAGTCCGCTAAGAGCCTCAGCACCAAATCTGGCTCCGGGGTTCACCAGCCCCGTGGGTCTGGGTGAGCCTCCAGATCCTGGAGGCCTCACTTTGCTTATCCATAAAATGAACTGGTACGGGCTGCCCTGCCATAAGCAAGGGTGGTGACTCAGAGGCGGGCACCGAAGCGCCCTAGGGCAGCTGGCTGGTGGGGCGGGTGGGCAGTGTCTAGGTGAGTGTGCTTAAGGGAGGAAGTATTTGTTAAGCATTAATGTTCACTGATTCGCTACCTATTATGTTGCTGCTAAATGGTAGGCCCCCACAGGGCATGAGATAGAATTTTTTAAAAATGAAATCTGTGTTGCCAAGAACTCTCAGGTTTTTGTTGGAGGCAGTTGCATGAGCCGGTGATCCCTGGAGATGCCTGCTAGGGTCGAGGCACATGTCCAGATGTCCCCCAAAGCCTCGTGCAGTCAGAGGGCTTTTCAGAGGAGGCTTAACCAGAGTGTGACTGATGGTTCCGTGCTGGGATTAGGGTGCTGGGATCGGGCAGTGGCCGCATCAGACCACCGACTGGGTTGGTAGCGCCCTAACCCTGGCAGGCTGGATCCAGTGTAACGGGCAGGAGGAAGCTGGCCGTGCGCTCTTCCTCTTGTGGCTTTTGCTGTCTTCTGCCTGCCAGGAACTGTTCTCTGCGGATCCACTATGCCTTGGACCCAGCTGAATACAGACTGAGCCCAAGAAGCTTTATGCCCTTTAAAATTGGGCATCAGGTATTTTGTCTCAGCTATGAGAAAACCATCCAAGACACACAGAATCCCATAGACTGTGAAGCTTAGTCCCCAGTGCTGTGTTCAACCACAAGGAATTTAAAACTAACCCAGGCTTCTAGAACGCCATAGGGCAGCACAAGACCCATGGGTTCCGTGGCTTCCAGAACGCCGTGGGGGAGCACAAGACCCACGGGTGCCGTGGCTTCCAGAACGCCGTGGGGGAGCACAAGACTCACGGGTGCCGTGGCTTCCAGAACGCCATGGGGGAGCACAAGACCCACGGGTGCCGTGGCTTCCAGAACACCGTGGGGGAGCACAAGACCCATGGGTGCCGTGGCTCCTCCTGCTCCCTCATCTGTGTGTGCAGCCAACGGAGTCCCTGAGCTTCTTCCTCACGTCATGGGACCTGCCCGCCTCTCCTTCCAGGCCTGCTCCAGCCCGGTGCCAAGGTCCCCACAGCTGCCATCACAGTCTGTGCCCAAGCCTGTCCACCTCCGTAACCTGGAGGACATCTGCTTTTCCTCCGAGGCTTAGCACATGGGTGTCCTTGTCCTATGGCTTCCTGGCTTTGGCCTTGACCTTGAGCTTAGTCCCACCTCTCTTCTTCCTGGACTCACCCGCCAGCCCCTGAAGCAGACCCCAGTCAAGCTTCGGTTGTCAACTCAGTCTGGGAGGTTCTGCCGCCAGTTAGGACTGGGGTAGACTTTCAGCCCTCATTGGTGCTGCACAAGTTATTCAAGCTCCTTATCAATAAATGCGTTTGACTATAGGATGGAAGCGCGTGAGCAAAGGCCCTGTGCGCAGCACCGGATAAAGCCCCCAGGATGGTGGGCGCTCCTCCCGCACGCGCAGGAATGTGCTCTGGAGACCTCTGGGAGCTTTTCCAGATGAATCACCGAGTGTTTTCATCGAGGAATCAGCTTGGTCTTCTAAAAAATGATAATTTAGAAAAATGGAAACAAACAGCATGTTGGTAGTTACAGAGAGGGAAAATTACTTTGTTTTGGTGTTTTGTTGCTTTTGTTCTTAACACCTGTGTTCTCAGGGGAACAGAACTTAGTGTCTCTGCCAAAACTTAACAACAAGTGAAATACGTGGTTTAAAGTCGTCAGCAGACACAGCAAATGTGAAATCAAATCTCTCGTTTGCTTTGGAACGTCCGGACGGCAAGGACAGCTGGAGTGTTGCTATTTTTTATTTCAAATAAAAGAGTCAGCTCCTCATTGCCATAGAAACCACCAACCTAATTATAAGGAGTTTTGTTCACTGGATAGAAGTCATCATTTCTCCTTCCCCCTCATGCTCACACGGGTCTCCAGAATATTGGCATGACTTTGGTCCTGGGTGAAAGGGATTTGCTCACTTTCTCAACACGGGTGCAGTGTGCTGAGCGGCCAATCCAGGAGAGCCTGAGGCGGCAGCGCCAGGGCCTTGGAGCGAGCCCAGCCACGGCGTGGTTCTGTCTCACAGAGAAGTCATGAGCACCAGGCAAGGGCAAATTAGGGTTTTAGGACACAGCGGCACCTCTGCGCCCGAACTTCATTTGTTCTACGGTTCTGGAAAAGGTGGCCATGTCGTGCCTGTGCCTGACCCCTGCCTGCCTGCAGTGTCAGATGCCTGCGGTCCTGTTTGCCACCTGCTGTAGAGTTTACAAACAAAAACAAATAAACAAACAAAAAATTTTTGGCTTCAGAAATCTTTTATCCAGGACAAAGGAAACAATGAGCTAAAAATGTCGTACAGAGTGAAGGAAGGCTGAGGAGACCAACCAGAATGTAGACAGCTCAGTGAGGAACTGGAGACATTCTAAAAGTGCTGTTTATACCTAGGGCAACTTTAGACGTGAAATCTTAAAAACATGTACATGGCTTTAAGAACAAATACTGAGATAATTCAGATTAAAAGAGCTAACGTATCTATGTGAAATCTGTACAGTGGGGACCTGTTTTCTGCAGGTAAGCCTATTTGCAAGGGAGAACCTCTTACTCCTGTGATGTCCTGTTTTAAAAGATTGGCTAACTCACACTTTGTAGAGTTAGTCAGTAAGGCCTCGGTCCTGGTCAGTCCTGCTTGGTTTTGGTTTTCCTTTTGCCAAGGAGTAAAAGAAGGACTCTCTTCCTCCGTAAGGTCCAGCAGAGCTCTGGAGTGGTCTTGGTCTCAGATTTTACATGGCAATCTCTGATCAAGCCTACTGGCACTGCAGTGCTTGCAGCGGGGTTTTGGGTCACCCACCTGGGATGCGCAGGAGTGGCTGTCGCAGAAGCCCAGCCCAGAGAGGTGGGGCTTCCTTGCCCACCTCTGTCTGTGAGCTTCCCGCCCGGCTGGTGACATCCATCAGGCCTGTGTGTATCGAAGTGGAGTCTTTTTCTTGACTTTGAACAGGTTGTCCCCCAGCACACAGCTGACAGAAAGCCCAACAGTGCTGGGGAGAAAGTGTCTGGGTTTATGTCAGGTATAAGATTCCTTAGGAGCAAGAGATTTGCAGAGAGTAATATATTTTGGGGGATTCCATTTATAGAGCGTGCCAGCTATAGGTTCCTGTGGGTACTGGGCATGTTGCTTGCATTTTGTCAACACTGAAATATTCAGCTGAGATGTGACTATTCAAATACTACACAAGAGCTTCAGGAAACCCCTGAGGCTCTTTGGGTCTAGGGGAGGCTGCACTATGGCAGTGGGTAGGTCCTGTGGCATTTGTCTTTCTGGACCCATCTTATTTCACTGGCATAGTGTCCTCTGGTTTCACCTGCGCTGTCTCAAGGGACACAATTTCTTGCCCTTTCCAGGCTTGAACTCTATAGCATTGCGTTGTAGCTCATTGCACCAGCTCATTTTTGCACTGGTGGGCACCACAGTGGCTTGTGTCTTGGCTGGTGTGAGCAGTGAGACAGGCACGTGGGCGTGCAGACATCTCTTTGACATGCTGACCTCGGTTCCTTTGGATGCATGCGTAGAGGGGCATTGCTGGGGTGCATGGTGAGTTTTGATTCCTTTTGTTTGAGAAGTTTTTGTGGCTTTCCAAAATGCCTTACTAATTTATAAAGCCAATAACTCCTTTTTCTACAATCTTACTTATCTTTTGTTTTTCTACAGTAGCCAATCTACCAGATATAAGGCACTTCCCAGTGGTTTTGGTGGTGTAGATGGCCAGAAATGAGCTGGAGTCCAGATGCTGGCAATGGAGCCTAACACAGGAATGCTTTCAAAAGGCAGAGAGAAACCCTCGTGTCTCATGCAGATGGCCCCTCCTCACCCCGTCTTGACACCACTGGACCCTACATGGGCACACTGCAGCCCAACATGTGGACCCAGTTAAACCTCATCTTCAGGCATTTGCCCTGTGGTTTTGACCCTGTCCCATGGCCTGTGGACATGACATTGTTTGCAAATCCATGTAGTTTGCAAACTCCCTCTCTGAATGTGAGTGCAGAGACTCACGGCCGACTGGAAAGTACCTTGTCAGTCACGGGCCCTCACCCTCCCCAAATGAAAGGCCTCAAAAGCAACCCTACTCTCTACCTTCAGGCAGATGGCTCCTATAGGTTTGTCTCCTTGGTACTGGCTAAAGTTTCCTGTCCTCTCATGAGACTGCCTTGCTAACTGCTCAGCAGTGTGCTTCAAGCCCTGCACTCCTTTGCTTTGCTTCTGAGCCCTGTCTGTGGACCTCCCTGCAAACCGCCAGGAGGAGCCAAGAGCCCCAAGCACCTGGCACTGCAGGGCAGCCCCCAACTCAGTCTGACTCCCGGCTTCTTCTCTGACGATTAGGGATGTTGCACAGTGTTTCAATAATTAGAGGGATTGAACATTTTTTCATATATTTGTTTGGCATTGGTGTCTGCCTCAGTTACTGTTCTCTTGTTGCAGGCACAAAATACCTGGCACCCAAAATCAAGGAGGAAAAAGTTTATTTAGCTCACAGTTAATGGAGGTTTCCGTCCATACTCGGCTGGCTCCAAGGCAGAGTGGCACATAGCAGAGGGCAGCAGGTCATGGTGGCGGAAAGCAGCAAAACATCAAGAGCCAAAAGGGAGGAGGGGCGGCGGCGGCAGCGGAGGGGCGGCGACGGCAGAGGGCAGCTGCCAGCTGCTCTCCCTCCCTTATACTGCTTCCCGGCTGTGCAGCCCTGGGCAGGTGCAGTACTGCCACCCGTAATCCCAGCACTGGGTCACGAGTCAGTTACTACTCTAGAAGCCCACCTCACGACTGCATGAGGCTTTGGGGGGACCTCTAGGTCAGACCGTAGCACAAGAAGTAGTTTTTCCAGCTGGCTGACCATTTTGCGTTCCTGCAGCTTGTGTGTGGTGCCACTTGTGTATACCTTGTCAGCGCTTGGTGTTGTCCCTTTTTATTAGTCTCTCATGCCTGTGACAGCGAGTCCTGTTGCACTCCTTCTTTAACATGGAAGGCTGCTCTCGGAGCTGTCAGCTGGGAGCACGTGGAGTCTAAGAAGTTAGGCTTTTGTGTGTGTGTGTTTTTAAAAAATAGAAGTCATTTGCCCTTTTTTAAAAGTGAGGCTATTATATTGACTTTACAAAACAGCTCTAGTGAGATGTAATTTACATCCCACACGAGTCACCTTTTAAAGCACGTGATTCTTTGGCTTTTCATGTGGTCCTAGGGTTATGTCTGCCTTAACATTTTTCAGGTATTTGTGTTACCTCAGGGGGAAGCTTCGGAGCCCTCACCTCCCACCTTTCAAATCTGCACCGCTTACCCGCCTGGGCAACTCTTTTCATTTCCCCCATTTTTTATTTTTTTATAAGTACACGTTTGCAGTACATAGTGTTTACATTCTGTGTGTGAAGTTGTGAGGTGCGTACAACACACCCAACTCTTCTCACCCCCTTTCTTTGCCTGCCTTCCCTCCCTCCCTTTCCAAAAGCTCTCTCCCTATGTTTCATTATCCATCTTTTAGTTGCTCTTCATTCATAGCTTGTGTTTCTCATGTAAGAGAATCATACAGTATTTAAGCCTGTGTGTCTGATCTGTTTCACTTAACGTGATGGTCTCAAGGGGCCTCCACGTTCCTACAGATGACACAAGTTTGTCCTTCTTTCTGGCAGAGTAGTGTTCCACTACTCTGGAGCACCACATTCCCTTATGCATGCATCCGCTGGGGAACATCAAGGCTCTTCCTAGATTCAGCTATTAGGAGTTGTGAGGCTGCGTGTTTCATTAACATGATGTCTTTAACTCTTCATTCAGGGAAGACACCTGCAGGGGGACAGCTGGATGGAATGGAATTCCTACTACTAGATATTGAGGATGCTCCACTCTGATTTCCAAGTGACCACACCAGTTTACATCCCGCCTTTCCCCTGCAGCCTCGCCAGCACTTGTAATTTGGTTTCTTGGCGATAGCCATTCTTTCTGGAATAGAACAGAATCTCTGTTGTTTCACTAATCTGTTCTTTCATGTCTGTTCTGGACATTTCATATATTTTTCAACAGTGGTTAATTTCCACTGGTAGCAGAAGGCATTGGCAGAGTGCCTTTTTATGGAAATATAAACTTTCCCTTTAAAATAAATACATCAAAACTTACTACCCTAACACAATGTTAAAGAAAAACAATAAATGTGACATAGACACCAAATGCAGTGAGGGCCACAGTGACTGGCAGTGGAGACCCGGGGATGGTGTTCGGGAAGTGGAGGCTGCTGGCCTTTGGACTGGGCAGGGCAGGGCAGGGCATCTCACCTGGACTGGGGCGGCAGGGGCCCGGAGCCCTGGGCTGCCGTCATGTCCGCTCCAGCATCAGCGTGCTGGATCGCCCGTCTCACCAAGCAGGGAAGGGTCATCTGGTCTGCTTCCCGGAGCGGTGCCAGGGCCGAGTAATGGAGGGCAAAGTGCAAGCGGGAGGATGCGGCCCGACACGGTGGACTGCCTCCACCAGCTAGCCTCAGCCTGAGGAGGCGTGAGGAGCCCCCCCCCCACTGCGGTGCCCCGGGCTGCTGAGGGGAGCAGAGCCCCCATGAGTGGGAAGGGCCTCCCTCAGCTGAGGGTGTTTGCACATCTGCTTTCTCTTGCTAAACAGCCCAGTCATTTTCCAAGTTAGAAACACTGCCCTTAACCCAGTTGATAGAACTGCAGCTAGTGCTTTATGCATTTGCAAATTGCATCAGATCAGGCCCTGAAAAGCACATTCCAGGGGGGCAGAGTGCCTTTGTTACCAGTTACTGAGTAACCCCAGGCCAGGGGCAACATTTGGGTTGCAGCAGCAGCTCAAAACGTGAGGGCAGTTTTGTAAGAGTCATGCTACAGGTGAAAGGGGGTGTTGGAAATGCATTTGCGTGTGTTTTTCTCTGTTGGATCAGCCATAGGTAAGCTTCACCTATGGCAACAGCTTTCATCGGAAGCTTATTATAGCTTACTAAGAGGGTGAGTGGGTGGTACCGAGCCTGGCACAGAGCTGCCAGCACATCGGGCCCCAGCTTCTATCTTCCTGCTCTGCTGGTGTGGTGTGGGCGCAGTTTTGCCTGGGCTGCGGCTGGGTCAGGCCAAGTTGCCATCACTGCTGGACACAAGCGAGGCTCTGAAGCTGCCAGAGCTTAGAGTGTCATGCAGCGGCACTGGGAGGGGCACGTGTTCTGCCTGGGACCCAACCCGGCTCCCTCACTGCTTGGTAGCTGTGTGAGTGGAAGGCAGCGGCAAAGGTGGTGCCATGGCCAGTGATTGTGGAGCACTAGGTGAGATACTGGCTGTGAGGTTCCTGGCACGGCTCTGGCCCAGGAGCTGACTGCATCTGCAGTTGATACCACTGTCACTGTTGCTTTCCTTCCCTCGCTTCCAGAGACTGTGGGGTCCGGCTCTGGGGATGCTCGGGACACCCTGGCTGTCTGGCCTGGCGCACTGCACTTCCCTGGGGCACACTGGCCTTTCCTCCACGCTGCTTCCAGCCCGGGTGCTGTCTCGTTCTAGCTGCGCTGCTGCCAGCCTGGGTCCCCAGCCCCACTGGCAGCAGCCTGCAGTGGACGACTACAGAAAGCGAGGCCTGCTTCCTTTGGGTATTTTCCATGGCATTCCGGATGCCAGGAAGGAAATCCAGGCTGACATCTCCTGGAAGAGCTCTTGTCAGAGTGGACAGGATGGACTGGGACTTTGGCCACGCTGGGCCTGAATGAGTCAGTCTTTTCTGTACACCTACTACGTGCCATTGCCTATGCTGTGCAGGGACCTTCAGGACAGAGCTGAGCACTTACGGTTTTGCTAATAGAAGGAACAGAGGCAAGAGCACATATGCCTTGTGAAAATGGCAACAGACTTTACAGTGGAATTATAAGCAAAGAAAGACGACAGCCCTCAGCTGCCTTTCTGGTCAGCCTCCAGCGATCACATGGCTGCAGGGCCAGAAGTCACGGATGCAGCCGCACCCTGGTCCACATGCGCCCCGGTCCACATGCTGTTGTGTGGTGCTCGCTGGCTCCTAGGAATACCTGCACGTGGTTACAGAATGGTGTGCAGGGAAGATAATTTAGGGTTCCTGGCAGGTTCTTTTGCAAGTTCTTGTTCTCCTGAATTCCTGTCGCCTCGTCTCCATCATCCACGTCCTCCCATACCGCAGCAAGGCCTTAGCAGATGAAATGGCAGCGGTAGGAAGACCGTGTGCTGAGTGCCGAGAGCTGGATCCAGTCGTCAGAGAAACGCATCCTGCTCTTGGGGAAACAGTGTTCTGAGCAAGGTGGCGGAAGCATCGCCTCCTGCGGCGGTTGGCAGCAGGCTGCCACCTGCGTGGCTTGGACCCGGGCTGGCAGCAGGGGCAGACATGTGCGCCTGTGTCTCAGAGTTTAGGGTGTCATCAGAGAAGCAGCCCTGACAGCTGGGCTCATTGCAAAGCAACGCACTGCGTTTCCTCCTTCCTCCAGAATGTTACGAGGGGCTACTTGGCAGAACTTCTTTAAATACCTTTTTCTTCTTTGAGACCGGGCTTGCTCTGTAGTCCAGGCTGGCCTTGAACTCACTGCTTAGACCAGGCTGGCCTCAAGCTCCTTTGCCAGCCTGGGCCTCTCAAGTGCTTTCCCATGCCTGCTTCCCCCACCTGCTCTCTGCCCTTGCACCGCGTTCATTTCATCCATCTTTCTTCCCAACTGCGCTCAGAGAACTCTACAGAGAACCCTGCCCAGACCACGCCCCACGCCTCTTATTTTTCCTCTGGCCCCGCTTTCTCTCATTACAACTCTCCGAAGAGTATGTCCATTCCCTGCAGAGTGCGGCCACCCTGGAATCTGGGACCTCAGAGACGCATGGGGTGTGAGGCAGGGCTGGAGGATGTGGAGGGCACGCGGAAGGTGTGGAAGGACAGGGGGCACTTGTTCAGCACAGTGTTTATCTCCTCGCGTGGTTGGACGCCTATTGCTGCTGTAGGCAAGAGAGGGATTTGTGTCTCTTCTCTTCTGAAGCTAATAACCTTTAGCTCTGCTGAAATAAACAGACAATAGGCAAATTGGCAGGAGAGAGCTTAGCTTTATTAGCAGGCACATCTGCACCGGAGCCCTGTGAAATCTGAAACTCGGAGGAGGCCCAACTGGTGGAAGCTTAAACAGGCGCTCTCCTGCATGCTCTGCTCCTCGGAGGGGGAAGGGACACGCGGAAGGGCGAGCAGCAACAATTCACAGGACTACAGTGATTTTTTAAAAGCATGCGCATGGACCTGGACCCCAGTCAGTGGCTGGGTACAGTCCCTTGGGCTGTGGAAGTGGTGTTTGATTTTCAGGAGCTCCACATTCTTGGATTAAGGACCTGGTAGCAAAGTTAGAGGGCAGTTGGGTCACACTCTGGCATATCTGGTCATTAGGGAAACGCTATGGCTGTGTCTAGATGTCCCCTAAAGCCCCATGTGGCTATAGGTAGGGCTTTTTCAGAGGTGGATGAACCTAGAGTGTGTGACTGATTCACAGTGCAGTGCTGGGATTAGGGGCAGGTAGCCACTAAATCAGCCCAGCGATTGGATTGGCACTGCCCCAACCCCAGTGACCGGGATACACTGAAAGGGGCAGAAAGATGCTGCCCCTGTTGCTTTTGCTGTCTTTACCTGCTGTGAACTGCCACACCACCCTGCCTAGAGCCAGCCCACTACAGACTGAAATGTCTACAAACCAAGCTACATAAGCCTTTCCTCCTTTAGTGGTGGGTGTCAGGTATTTTGTCTCAACAAAGAGAAAAGTAGCTGAGACAGTATGTCACAGTGCTGCGTTGTGGGGGTGACTTCTGAGCACTGCAGAAGCCCGGGGATGCCTCCAGGGAGGCCGTGGAATTGGGACTTGGAGGTTGAGGACTAGAGCTTTCACATGGCAGCATCCTGGGAACCAGGGAAGGACAAAAGATCCTGGGTGCCTGGAACAGAGCCTTGGAGAGAGGAGGCAGGTGACCCGGATCTCCATGTGGCACGGGCTAGCTCTGCCCAGAAATTCTTCTTTCCTTTGCTAAAGAAGCCGCCTGAGGGCGCTGGGTTCTTCGCAGGTGGTACCGCCCTTGGCTACAAGGGCGGGCAGGCAGCACACCCTGAAAAAGCGTCAGATTTGTGTTGGCAGGGTCTTCTGTGTTTGGAAAGGTTGGTTTCCTCGATTTCTCGTTCAGACCACTTTGGGTAGCAAGTGACACCAACGTAGATGAAAGCACTGTGGGGGAAAGCATATTGGTGGCCAGCCCAGCTTGGCTGGTGGGGCGGGGCGGGTGTGACACTTCCTTCAGGCTGCAACACTGTGGTGCAGGGACCTCCCAGGACTGCCCACATTGTCAGCCTTCCTCTTTTCCTCTCCCTGCTCTGACCTGCTCCTCGAAGTGTTCGGGGTTCAGACAGATTTTGTTCCTTGCTGTGAGGCGGGCCCCTGTGGCCCCAAGCTTAACGTACACTAGCACAATTCCCAGGGGAAGCACAATCTCTGTGTTCCTGCAAGGCCTGTCCTCCACAGGCGGGGCAGGAGCTGTCCCTGAGCTGTCCCTGAGTGCGTCCGCTAGACAGGTGGATGCACTTATTGACCATTCCTGACCACTCTGTACTGGGATAGGAGCTGCCTGGGGTCCCCAAGGTTGTCTGGCTGTGAGCTGGGGAAAGGTGGGTCCCCAGAGCAGAGCTGGGGCTGCTCCCGGGGTGCAAATAGATCTTGAAGCTACTTGATAGATATCCAGCAAAACAGCTTCCTTTCCATGTCCATATCCTCCCGGAGAGCCAGGTGACCCGCACTGGAGATGACAAACACAGCAATTGCTGGAGCCCTCCTGGAGGCCAGCAGGGTGACCCAGGGGTGTGTGTTCAAGCAGGCACGGATTTGCAGCAAATCCTCTTGCTGTTTTTCCCCAGTGTCCTAAGCAACAAGAGAACTAACTGCATTGACTTGCCTATAAAAACGTTCAAGAGACATTTTATCACACAGTTAGACGGACACTACCTCGGAGGCCGCGCTCCTCCTGCAGCCTTATGGGCAGCACAGGAGGGCTGCCATGCTGCTTTGATTTAGGTGTCAGCGGGTGAGGCCTGTGAGCTTCACCTATGGAGGAGGAGTCGTGCTAACTTGGGACAGAGGGCGCATAATGCCAGCCACACGTGAAGACCGGTGGGCCCTGGCTGCAGGGTCATGCAGGAGGTGAGGCAGATTTGCTTCCGTATGGGATGGCTTGAAACCATGAAATGCTAGGATGCTGTGCCTTTGGAGAGAAGCTGCGGGACCGGCTGGGGCAGGGAGACTGCTGTTATTCCATTACCGCAGCAACCTCATAGAGCGGCCAGTGACCCGGCCCTCTCGACACATCTGTTCACTCCACCTCCCCTTCACCCTAGGCAGTGAAGTCTGTTTAGCTCCATTTCTGCAGACACCAAGTTAAGGCCGCTAAGCAACACTGTAGGTGACCAGCACTTGAGTGTTGGCGTTTATTCCCTCAGAACACAGGATGGTCCTAGCATTATTCCCCGCCCACGTGCCCAGCGGGCTCCGGCAGTAAAGAAGGGTTGGGTTTCTCTCCACGGTGCCAGGGCGCGCTGAGCACTGAACTGCTGCCCGTGGGCCAGCCCCCGTCCACCCGGGTCCAGCCCTCCTCTGTGCCACCCAGACCCACTCTCCTCTCCAGGGCGCCTCCCTCAATGGCCTGTGGGAGAGGAAGGAAAACCCTGAAGTTTCCGCTTGTATTTATTTTTAAAGAACTGAGCTTCACTAATCTTTTTTTTCAAAACATTTTCAATGTTTGTATGAATGCTTACAAAGTAGTGTCTATAATAGAGAAACAATGCTGTCATTATTCTGCAATATCGTTTAGCTGTGTGATATCATAGAGACCCATATAATTCTCTTTTGCTAGGGGACAGAAATGCACTCGTTTTAGCTGCAACATTTTGTGAGCTTGGGCAAGTGATAAACTTGCACATGCACGGCCACAAGCAAGCATCTCTGTCCCCCCACGAAGCCCCGTCACACCCTCTGCTCAGCAGTTCCTTACGTACAGCAAGCGCTAACACACACTCAATCACAGGGGATAAACTTTAACGACCTTTTTAAAAATCATTGAAAATCGACAGAAAATCGCAAAAGATAGTGCCGCGAACGCCTGCGCTCCTCTCCCGCTTCCGCTGCAGCCAAGAGCTTGCAGGGCCGCGGCGCAGGGGTCCCGGCGCGCAGCCCCGCAGAGCCCACCGAGCCGTCCCGCACGTCCTCCCCTGCGTCCGGGCTCTGTCCTGAATCCCCCGCGGCGTGTGCCCGGCGTCCTCAGGCTCTGCCTCCCTCAGCAGCGCTCATGCGCCCGCGTGTTTCCTGACGGCGGCGTCTGCAGGGCTGCCAGGCCTGCGGCGTCCTGCGGCGTCCTGCGGTTTCTCCTTGGCGGCGGGGTCTGGCAGTGGATACACACTTCGCTCCGGAGAAGGCCCCCAAGGGGCTGCGGCCTGCGGGCACGTGGCGTGCGCCGCCCGCTCTTGATTGGGGGCGCTGGTCCCAGCCGCTGGGGCCAAGTTCGCCTCGCACAGGCGCTGTCGCTTGGTTGTGTTAGCCTCCGCATAGCTGCCTTGACCTCGTCCTCGCAGACACGGCTGTCACTTCTCTATGAGCAGAAGCCCTCTTCCGCTTTGTAATTAAAGTGCGCGGCTCCCGGGGAGAAGCATCGTGCCCTTTGCCTAATAATTAACAGTAAACCAGAATTTTATATTTCGTGCCCTCTGACTCAGCTGCTGTGTTCATGTGGTCATATGCCAAACATGTTTGTCTATTTTCTCTGTTTCTCTTCACACTGTGTTCATACTTTTTACTTGTTTACCATAATAACTCATGGGCCATTTCATAAATATACTTTTAAACCCATAAACATCGTTGTGTTGGTGGCACGTCACTGACCTGCAGGGTTGACAGGAGGAGGTGGGCAGGCTCCAGGGTGGCAGAGCCCTGCAGAGGGCCACGCTCTGCCCCACAGGCCCTGGGCCAGCTGAGCCTGCCATGTCGCTTGCCGCGGTGAGTCGGTGCTGTTCTGTGCTTGTTGCGCTCTGCATCACTGCTTTGAGCACCAGTCATGCCTTGCTGCCGCGGTCGCATGTGCCGACTGCACCTTGCATCACAGAAGCCATGCCAGTACGTGTCCTCCTGCCCAGTGTGTCTCTACCTGGGCAGCTGCTGAAATCACCTGGGCATCTCAGAAAGCTTCTGGTGCCCGGGAGCCTGCACTGAAGCCCCTGGAGACTTTTAAAGGGTTTCCAAAGAGTCTATCGTGTAGCCAAAGTTGATGACCTTGGGGCTGGAAGACTAGCCTGTCCCTGGGTAGCATATGTTTGTTTTTTTTGTATATAAAAAAATCTAACCACCAGGTCTACATACCTGTAATCCCAGCACTCAGGAGGCTGAGGCAGGAGGATCATCACAAGTTTGAGACCAGCCTACACTACCAAGTGAGCTCAAGGCCAGCCTGAACTTCAAAGTGAGGCCCTGTCTCAAAAGAC
>NDGM010395753.1:0-15054 GCA_002564305.1 Octomys mimax | reverse complement strand
GTTTTCCTTTGAATGTGATCTGCTTCTTTTCTGTAGCGGCTTTCAGTATATTATTCTTATGCTGAATTTCTGGGATCTTGACTGTTTTATGTCTTGGTGTGTTTTTCAATAAGTGGGGCAATTATTAAAAAGGAAATATTGTAGTCCTGATTTCCAGAGTTTCAGATTTAGTAAATTTGTGCTTTTGGGTGAGGGGGAATTGAGACAGGGTTTCATTATATAATTCAGGCTGGCCTTGAACTCCCCGTGTAGTCCAGGCTGACCTCGAACTCATGATTATCCTCCTCTCTCAGCCTCCCAAGTGCTGGGCTCACAGGCATGTGCCACCACACCCAGCTAGATTTAGTAAATTTGCTATGAATGGTTACTAAACTAATATTGAACAAATTCTTGCATGATCCTGATGTCTATGATCTAAGACTTTTATAGCAGTAGAGTATAGATCAACCTCAGCTTATGGTACTTTAATATGCAAAATGAAGGCATGATAGAATAATACACTGAGAAGCACATGCATGCATATATGTGTAAGTGCTTTAGCTCCCTGGATGAGGTACATTGATATGAAAATTAGTATTACTGCTTTTAGGTGAGGAATAGTATTACTGCTTTAAGATGAAGCAATATCTTAAATGTTATTTCCAAAACCTGGTATCCATTTCAATAATAGTTACTGTAAGTGTTTGAAGTGTTTTTAATGCATTCATTCCCCCACTTAGACAGGCCTCTTTGTGTGTGTACAGGAATCCTGGCCTCGGTGCGTCCAGTGGGAATCAAAATCCCTCATGAGAACGTCTGGCTGAAGACGCGTTGCCCTTGACTTATTTAACCCTCTGGATTGACAAAGAAAATTTTTCCTTACCTTTTTTGAAACTATCATTTTTATTTCTTTAGCTCCAAAACAATCCTGGATCCTGACAATATCAAGATTATATTTTCTGTTTCTATATTCTTGTAAATTTTTAAATTCCAGTACTGTAAGGCTTCCATAAAAAGTATGTTTTAGCAATATGTTTTCCTAATTGTTGCTGATAATATAATTTAGTGTGTAGTATCTTAAAACTTTTAAAGTATATGTAGTTCTGTTCCTCTTTTGTGAAGATCGTTATTTGTTCTTTTCTGCAGCAGCCTTCTGGAGTTAACTCATGTAATTGTTTTTCAAGTCAATAATTTCTACTCCACAAGACAAATGAGTTTGCTATTACACATACAAATTACATTTTCTATCACTGGGCTGCATTTTCTTGGAACTTAGGCTCTACAACTGAGAAATATGTTTGAGAGTATGAATAACTGTCCATAAAAATGCATCTGTCATTTTCTATTAGTGTAACAGAGGCCTTATTTGAAAATCTACAAAAGATATTACAGCTTGAGGTTCTTGCATAATAATTTTATCCATTCATTCATTCATTCAGCGCATATTAATTAAGCATGCCTATTTGCCAGCAGAAAAAAAAAATGAAAAATACTGAGTCCCTGAAAAAGGTGGAACTCTAAATTATGTGCAGGAAAGGAAATGACTTCTGTGGTGCTGCTAAGCTCTACTACATAAGGAGGCCATCCCTTCATGAATGCTGAGCACAGTCACTTTAGATTATTATGTCCTCTGGATATATTCCAAAATTATGAAAATCAGAGCCATTTCTACAAGGAAAGGAACAGCCACAAAATTTCTAAGGCCAACATATATTTCTATTTACTGTATTTATTGACACATTTTCAAATTTAAAAGTTTGAGAAATTCACTTGTTGAAACCTTCCCTTACCCTCATTGGTCCTGGAGGTTTACAGTACGCCTCCACGTCACAGGAGGCGTACTGTAAACCTCCACATCACAGAAGCATCCCTGATGCAGCCATGCTCAGTAATGGTTTGCTGCATGTGGGATGCTTGTGAAAGCCACTACACTCTCATTCTAGTCCTCATTCCCATCATCAGAACTCAGGCGTATCTTCTCTTCTACATTCCATACCTCTCAACAGGCAGCCGCAGCCTGGAGGCAGCATGCCAAGCATAGTAGCTTTATCTATGTAGAGGGCAGGAAGGAGATCTCTCTCCTTCATTGGCCATGGGCTATCCCTTGCAGTTTAAAGATAGCCTCTTTTCCACCATTACAGAGGACCATTACAGATAGTGACAGGATGATCATTTTCCTCCAAAGTTGGTGAGAAGTAGAACTTCATTTGGGTCAAATTATTCCTATAAAGCAAATGCTTAGAGAAAAGGATTCAGAAGGCATCATGACCAAATTATGACATCTCCTTTGCTCATTGAAATTGAGTACTCCCCCATGTATGAGATGTTGGGCAGGTTGCTAATGACAGAGAGGCTTGAGAAACACTCCTGCACCGAGATAGTGTGGGTGGGAAAAAAGTGTTGAATTCTCCTGAAGTTGAATCCAGAAATTTTCTTCTAATCATAAAAGTGGGAGAAGAAACTAGTGATAATTATCTACAAAGATGTGAGGAACTGGTCACCTATAAAGAGCCAGTATTAAACCATGAAAAGAATCTTCACTTGATCATAGCCAAAAGGCTGAAAAGCAATCATGAGAAGCATCTTCAACACATTCCCTGATGCTCCTGTAAGAAAGGATGACCCAAACTTGAGAATCCCTTCTGCATCCTTCTGCTTACCTCAGCAGACATGCTGAAAGAGAGTGTAAGTTTGAGGGGTAGTCTAAAGTCTTCCTTATGAAAGCCTAGAGAATTAGGAATTATTAATCTCCTACTGTTGGTCTAAAAACACATGCCATGGCTCTTACTCTATTTTTTGAAAAGATACAGCTTGTGATGCAGAAGCAAAAGAAAGGCCACAGAGAACTGCAATAAACAATTGGTGTAATGGATTGCTTCTTGATGACTAAAATAGGGGACTTGAGTTCAAATCAACATAAATTAAGAATTGAAAAAGTTAAATTTTGTGAAGAAGGAGATACTGACAAAATCTCCCCAGAAAACATTTTCTGATTACGAAGAGGAAGAGAATAATACTACAGTAGGAGAGGGTGGTAGGTGTTACTTTTATTAAGTTGCTCAAGTGAGCAGCAGCTGCAAAGGTCCACACAGAGAGCCTGTCGCTCACGCTCGCCTCAGCAACACTTGCGCTAAAACTGAAGAGATGCAGAGAAGACCAGCATGGTCTCTGTGTAAGGGTGACAGACATACTTCTGTAGCATTCCATACTTTTGTTGCTTTGAAAAACAAATGGAAAAAATAAGACAAAAAGAAATCTTGTCACTGAATAAGACACAGGAGAAGAGCGTCATGTTCATGACTTTCCTCGTCAAAATGAATATCCTGAGCCCAATCACTCATTAAATAATCACACAAATTCTCAAATTGAAGGGCTTTCTACAAAATAACTGCAGGCTTCAAAAGTGTAGTTAACCTGAAAGTTAAGAAAAGATGGATGCCCTGCTTTGGACTGAATGTGATTAAAGAGCGAGACAACCACAAGTAATGAGTTACCGAATGAAATCTTACACCATGAAGTTCTTGTTGTTGGCAATGAGGAAGCAAAGCAGAGGACTTGATAGAAGCAACATATCAATGTTAATTTCCCCATTTTTATGATTCTATTGTGATTACTTGTATGTAAGAAAATATTCTTGTATTTAAGAAGCACAAGAGAAAGTATTGGATCAGCCAACATCATCAAAAGAAATGATTCTCTAAACAAAGTATTTCTGCACTTGAATCTTTCCTGCAAATTTATTCTAGCTTCAAAAGAAAAGGGTATAGAAAAATTGGGTTATACTAGTTTTAATGATTGAATTGTACTCTAGTTTTGCTTGAAAATAAAAATAATTCAATTAGTAGTTCTACTTTGAACTTAATGATTTTCCCAATGAAATTATTTATATTAGAAACCAATATAAAAGTCTCAGAAAAAGCATTTAATGTGAGCTTCTCTTCATTTATGTCTTCAAAGGGTTCGGACTGAAATAAATTCATGTAAAATATTGCTTTGTAACTCTGAGCCTTTGTCACTTACTTTCTTCTAGAATTTTGTTTGTGAAGCAAACTATGGATCAAATTTAATAAATCTGTTCTGGTAATATTAAAATCCTCGATTAAAAAATATGTGTTTCCATTTTCTGTGCATATTGCAATTTTGTAATCTGACCAACTGGGGCACATGAAGTGCAGTTTGCTGCTCCATTGAACTGAACTCTGTATCTACAGAGGACTGTTCGGTGAGCGTTAGTACAGCAGCTCATTTTAATGACCCTCACATTTGTGAAATGCAGTGTGCTGTGTGTTTTTGTTGTTCTGAAAGTGTGATTTCATTTATTGGCCTGTTTTAGAGAGGGCTTCGGGGAACTGGAAGGATAAATACTAATAAGCACAATAACAATGACTGGGTGATACTCAGTACGAGTCTCGTAGCTAAGGCAGCTAGCTGTAGGGCACTTGCTTTGATTAAGCTTATGTTCTATTACAGAAGAAAATGCAAAAATAAAAACAGACAGCAAAAAGCCACAGTAAGGGAAGAAGACAGTTGCATGGTGTAGCACCGTGGAAAGAGTAAGCAGTGATGATGTGAGCCAGAAGCCTAGCAGAGGTGAGAGGGTCTTCCCCAAAGGGCAGGGTTCACGTGAGACACAGAGAAAACAAGCCAACATAATTAAAGAAAAAAAAAAAGCCAGCTGGCAAAGAGGAGGAGCACACATGTATTTCATGTAGGGATGGAGTAGGTACAAAGGCACTGAGACAAAACGGCATAAACAAATTGCTATGCCTGAAAAACAGAAAGGCTGCCATGTGCCACACCGAGTACTCATGGGTTTCCCCTCTTTTTCTGTCTCCTTGTGCCTCACAGTAATCCTGTGAGTTTGGTCTCAAAGTGATCTGTATTTTGAGGTGACAGAGGGGTGAAGCCTTACCTCAGCTTATTCAGTGGATAAATGGGTAGAACAGACACAGGGCCTGCTCCTGCCCATCCACACCTTTTGCAAGACTACAGCGCAACCATGATGGATGGCGAGGGATTTGGAAACCAGTTTCCCTGAAGAAATGCGTGCATGTGGCACCGCCCTCCCCAGTCACGTACACCAGAGTCACTAACGTGCTCATCCACCACCTTCCCCTCCTCAGCCTCCAAAGCTAATCAACTCCCATATCCTGAATTTTTCTCTCAGTATTTTTCAATCTCCTTTTCCTCTTTCTGTTTATCTCCCCTAGTTTGCATTCTTCACTTTATTGTTCTTCCCCTAACATATTTCTAAACCCTCCTAATTTATCTACCTGCCCTTCTCCTTAACTCTGAAGGCATATTTACTTTCAAAATTTTAAATATGACTATGACCATGCAATCTAAATACCATTAGTAATCGACTGGCAAAGCTTCAGAGCCCTCATGCTGGAATTCAGAGCCAGCGTATCCCCATTTTTCTCCTCTCCTCTCCTTGCATGCTTTCCAGTTCCTGTCTCGGCACATAGGATTCCTGCTCTTCTCCCCAGACAGCCAGGCTTTGTCCCTTTGGCACTGGTGCTTTTCTCTCTGCCTGAAAGCTGCAGCCCTGAATTCTCTCCTTGCCTTCAAGTAGGTGCTTGTCCTCCTTGGAAGACTTGGCACAGAGGGCTTGTCACCTAGGAAGTGTCACCCATTTCATAACTTCATCTTTTGACTCATCTGTGTTACATTACATCTTTTGTTAGGGTTCTTGGAATACTTTGTATACATTTCTGTTATGATTCTACTATAATTAACTGTTCATGTATCTTTGGTTTTGACTACAACATGAGTTCTTTGATAGTGAATATATTTTGAGTCTGTTTTCTAAGTCACATATTCTAGGGACAGTTCATAAATATTTGATGAATGAGTAAAGAAACGAACAAATGAAAGCTGTATGTGGAGGCACTGAGTTTTGATGGGGCCTGAGGGTAATATAAAATATAGAATTTATAGCAGAGGCAGTAGATTTGTTGCTACTGTAGTGGATGCATTTTCTTGTGACTGGAGCCTGCATCAGAAGATCTGCTGGTAGGGTGTTCTGTGTAAGTGTTTACAGAAGGGTGGAACAGATAGAACTATATAGTCATTAAGGTGGGAGCTTTGTCCTTGTGATCAGTGTGCCACAACTAAAACAGTGAACAATCTTGTAGGAAAACAGGGCTGGTCATGAGTGAAAGGGTGCCGACGTGTAACTGTGGCACACATTTCAAGCTTGAGTCTCTGGTTCTCCAAGCAAATGAGGGAAACAACCACAGGCAGGCCCCACGTGGATAAGCCCAGGAACCACGGTGGGAGTGTGGGCGTGGTGGTGTTGCGGTTGGTGACTTCTCTTGCTACTCATGGTACTGCCATTCCCTTGCTACAAGCAATTGCTCATCAGTTAAGGGGAACGTTGGTCACTAGCGCAGCTTACAGTGACTCAGCGACAACCTTCTGGGCTGTCTATGGAGGTGCTTTTCATTTTAATTTCTCAAACCAAAGAGTTAATTTCCAGGGCTGTATTTATGGTTTTATGTTTAGTGTTTCCTAGCTACATAAGAGTCAGGGCTGCAGCAACAAAGAGAAGAAATAATCCCATTTCTCTCCACACATTAGTTTGCCTGGGTTCCTTGAGGGCAGTTAGTGAATAGCAAGTGCTATAGAAAAAATCCTGCAGTGACTCACCCTGTGCTGCCTCTCATCAAATATATGAAAATACACTCTACTTATTTAGAACAAACCAGGGAAATGTAAAGCTCATAAAATTAATCAAAACTGACCTAATCACTACACATTTTCTTCCTTTTAGAAGTGATGGCTTGCCAGTGAGAGTTAGAAAAATAAAACCTTCTGCAGTCCCTGGGGCTTTTTAAATTTCATCTGACTTTTTTCATTTTTGATTAAATGCTTGATCCTTGAGTACAGAACTGAAACACTGCCGTATCAGACTTCATCACTGTCACTTCCATTTTGTAATTGAAAAGGAAAGATGGCAGAGGAAACCAGGTCTGTAATAGTTCAATTGCATTTTTTAAACTTATCTTTTTTATCCACAGTAAGGTATAGGTTGGTGTAGTGGCTCCCTGTAGCCTGAACTTGTGCTTCCCTGACCTATATACTCCCACTGTCCCATCCCACTGGTCACTTCTTAGGATAGCAACTACTTGCCCTCTCTGTCCATCAGGGCTGCTTATTTTTCCAGAAATTCTTTTTAAGTTAATAAACCAGGAATGCCCAATTTGTCTACAAGGTCATGGTCTCTCACATCAGCAGACTGTGATAATTCAAACACATTAGGTCACAGTCTGTGAAGGGTCACAGTCACATTTGTCACTCTTCCCCTCTATTTTCTCGCCCACATCATGCTCACAGGAGTTGATCTTGACTCCACTTTTCCTGAAACAACAGGGAAATGGGCTGAGAGGTTTGCAGTGTCAGCCCATGTTGGCATATTTAATCTGCACAACCTGAGGAGGCGAGCTCATTAACATTCCTGTTACAATGAGGGAACCAGCCCAAGGTGAGTGAGGCTTCCAGGTGGTGTAGCTGGGCTTCATCTGAGTGCCCTAACTACTGTTATTTGCATCTTCTAAAGCTAGATTCACACGACCCCATCTCTCTGTGATTTTCTTGTTTATTTTTTTTTTCCTGGTGGAACCGGAGATTGAACTCAGTTCCTTGCACTTGCCAGGAAAGCTTATTCTACAGAGCCATCTCCCCAGCCCCTTCTTGTTTACTTTTTTCCTCTTATGAAAGGCTAATGATCTTCCAGCTACCATTTTGATATATCATCACCTTGAAGACCTTCATCACTGACCTCCTATGACTTCAAACTCCTTTTCTCAATAACTGTTTCCTCTTGGCACATAGCACGCACCTACTTCTGCTTTCCTGTCTTAGAGAACGTTCTGTTTCTCATCTTTGCAGCTCTAAGTGCTAGGTTATTCCTTTAATTCTCTTTTGTCACCTCCAGCTCACTTTAGTGTGAATTCCAAGGTTGTGCTTTCATGGAAATTGTTTAGTCTAGGGAATATTAAGTGTGCAATGAGGAAGAACAATCCATTGATCCCTTTGTCTACTGTGTACAGTGCCTGGTCAGGAGTGGTCTCATTGTTGAGACTGGCTGTCTATGACGCTTAGATTTCGCAGGGCTTTTTTCAGGTCACTCGGTCTTAAATTCCTTTGGTCCCACCACTTCTCCCTATGTTCTATGAGTATTAATGCTCTCATGCCTCGTCTGCCTTGACTGTGTTCCAACTTAAGCTGGTAGAAACGCTCCATCAGCATCCGCAGTTCATTCTCTGGCCTGCATCCCGATGTTCTCTGGTACTGATCTGTATTCCAGAACTCAGTGGCTCCAAGACCCATGCGTTTTATTTCCTAGTGAATGTTCATGGACATTTCAAGTCCAAAACTCCAAAGTCAAGTTTAGAAATTTCCTTTCTTCCCATCTCCCTACCAGGATGGCTGCGCTATGATGGTCCTGTCTCCTCTAGGTGGCTTTCAGGGAGTCTTCTTCTGCTCTTTTCCCTTTGCTACTTCCCAATATCTTCCCAGGTTTTCCAGAGTTTTTCAAGATAACATTCAATTTTTTGCCCTCAATTTCACTGCTTAATTTGTACCCCAATAACTTTTTTTTTGTATCTTTTTAGGGAAGGGTCTACAGAGTGTTCAGGATCTCATTACTAGATCAGAGTAATGATCCACCTGTTTACAGCCTCCCAAGACCTGGGATTACAGTTGCCATCTCAGCATGTCCTGGGGGCAGAGCTGGCATGGCAGGCCAGGGATCATACCCCCAGCTCCTGTGTCTGCTTGTAGGCACTTTAATCTGCAGAGCTGTTTGGCCACCCTCCCCATAAATTCTTGTCACAACTAAAAGTTTTATTTTTAGATTTATTTCCTTTTTACTGATTTAAATAGTAGTTAAATGATGGTCCTTTATGAGTGTCTTCATATTTATTGTATTTATTGATTTCATTTATACTTGTCATAGCTTGCCTGATTTTGATTGCTAGTCTCTAAAGCAGTAGGATTTCACTTTGTCACTGTCCTCAGATCTTTTCTCAGCTTGTCTTTTTATTTTCTTCCTTTGTATTCTTCAGCAAACTTAAATTTACTGCATCAAAGAGCAGCATTGCTTGTTATGTCTTGTCAGGTCTTTTGTGTATGGGATATTTTTCTACTTGAAAAGTTCTAGAATTTTAAATAGGAAGCAATCCCACACTAATTTTACAAAAAGTTTATATTATTAAAATTATATATGATGTTTGTGATGTATAATGACTACATTTACCATGAGGATTTGGTAAATGCACATAATGTACCTTAATTTATTTTTTCCTTCTCTTCTCTTCTCTTCCTTTCTCCCTCCAACTCTTGGTCCACTTCCCCTTTGCAAAGATGTATCTTCCTGTTCCTCAGTACCTTTTATTTTGCTCTTTATTTATATTTGGGGTTTCTCATATAAGACAATCATGGGATATTTAAGCTTTTGTGTCTGATTTATTTTACTTAATATGATGTTCTTTGACACAGGGCCTCACTTTACAGATCAGATTCATAATGATCCTCCTATCTCAGCCTCCCAGTGCTAAAATTATAGCCTGCACCATCATGCCTGGTCTGGGGGCCAGCACAGTGCTCTCAGGGTTCTGGGTCAGCATGGCATGTAGTACCAGGGATTGAACCCAAGACCTTGGGCTTGCCAGGCAGGCACTTACACTGCTAAGCTATCTCCCCAGCCCAACATGATGATCTTAAGTTGCATTCTCAAGTTAAGAATGCTTTGTTTTTCCTTATTTATGGCATAGTAGTACCATATTGTATGTAAATGCCACATTTCATTTATCCTTTCATCTATAGCCACTTTTAAGATTTAGCTCTTATAAGTCATGCTGCAATACACATGGGTCTATTGGCACCACTGGAATGTCTCTAACTCTCTTGGGAAGAGACACGGAAAGGGAAGAGCTGGGTCTAAAGGCATTTCTAGTCTTCATGCTTTGAGGAATTCAATCAAATACAGATTTCCTTAGTGGTCACTCTAGTTTACATTCCCATCAACAACGTAAAACAGTTCTGTGGCTCACAGCGTAGAGAATTCCCAGTGAAGTTTGTTCAAGTCAGCTAGTTCCTACAGCCTTTCATTTCAAATTTTTCTTAGTCATTTGTTTGTTTGTCTGTTTGTTTGATATAGGGTCTTGCTGTGCAGCTCAGACTTGGAGTGATGCTCCAAGGCCAGCACAGCATGCGGTGTCAGGGCTCGAACCCACGTCCTTGTGCTTGCCAGGCGGGTGCCTATACTGCGAGCTATTTCCCCAGCCCTACAGTTTTTCACTTCAACGTTATACTTAAATTTTCATTTTTTATATTTTTATATGCTAAGATGTACAGATACAAATGTTTTCTTAAATTGAAATCTGGACTACAAATTCATTAAAATTGAAAGGAGTTTCTGTTTTCCTTAATATCTCAGTCTTTAATGAACAGTTCTAAGTTTGCACATTCAAATCTTACTAAATAGTAGCAGCTTATGGCAAACATTATTAAATCAATATTGGGATTTTTCTCATTTGTGGGAATTTTCAGTGGATCCTTGCTGAGAGACATATAATATTAAAATAATACTAAAATTGTATAAGAAATTATAATTTTACCTATTCCAGTGCTATTTAAAAGCAAAACCCAACAAAAATAATGAAAAAAAGAAAAGGAAAAGGAATGTGGGGTTGATCTTTTCTTTCATTTTAATTTATATACTGTACTCAAAATGTTAAAAACTTTAAAGTGGTACATTATTTTATTCATTCCCTCCTTATTCTACACTTTAGTTTTCTTCATTTGTTATGTTTGTGTTAATGACTGGTGGCCTAATAATTTCCAACGCAGAACATTCTGTCAAATGTATTCCCATCCAGATCACTGACTGGGCAGATGTGTAGGACGTGGTTGTAGAAGACTGGATAACCGCAGACATTTTTTGAAACATTCATTCTTGCATATTTCCATCAGTTTTCTATTTTTCTCTTTATTTTTATCTATGTCTTCTTTAGCTGTGCTGAATAATTCTTTCACAATTGTTATCATTTCTCTTTTGACCTGAGGGATTATTTCTGTTCTTATTTCTTCTTTAGCCCAATGGACTTGTTTCTTTCCTTCAGATGCTGTCATTTCATAATTTTCAGGTTTGTGACTTCCAAGTTTTTATATGTCATTGTTTCCTGGATTTGTTTTGGGTGGACTAGAGGATTGAGATTGTCTTTTGCTCCTGCATTTTGGCATTTTTGAATCTCCAGATAATCCCCCGACTTAGCAGGGGTGGGAGAGTGGTGGGGCGGAGGTCAGTAAGGTGCCTGCTACAGTGGGGAGCAGGGTAAGACCCACTGAGGCTTTCACTACTGGTGGGGGCAACTGGCCAATGTTCGACAAAGCTTCAGTGCAGGTTGGTTGGGTGTGGGCCAGATTCACCAGGATCCCATGGGCTGCCCAGAGCCCTTTTGAGTTCTTTAAAGTTTGGACCAATGCCAGCACAAGCTCCACATCTATGTGCTGGGGGTCAAGGGACGCAGCTCAACAGAGTCCCACAGGCTGCCCAGAGTCCTTCTTGAAACACTCATTATTTCAGTAGATGTTTATTTAACCATTAAGTGCCAGGCTCTAAGGTGAATAAGAGACCAATATATTGTAGTTCAGATACCTACACGGAGGCTGTAAAGATTGCATGAATCTCTGTTGGGGCAGAGATTGCTCTGTGCTCCTCACCAGAGCCTCCTTACTTCCTGCTGGTGGACCGGGGTCCGCTGATCACCCAGTCATCTCCTCATGTAGAATTCCTCAGCGCCCATTCTCTGCTTGCCACTCAAAACTGACCTGACAACTTCTGAGCTTCACATGCATTTTTCTGCCGATATGAGTTTGCTGGAGCTCATCGCTCTACACGATTTGAGATGAGTTCTCCATAACAAGTCTACCCATCCTTTAAGGCCCGTATTAGTATGCTGTTGCTGTCTTTGTTTACTTTGCTTCAACATATCTGTAGTTCAGCCTTTTGTCAATTTTTTAACAGCCCCTGCACGCACACACACACACACACACACACACACGTGCATGCCCTTCCTTCTGGAATGTAATAAGTCAGCCAGCAGGCAGGCAAACAAACTTGAATTCCTGCATACCCTGACAGAGTCTGGAATTGCTTTTCATTCTGCTTGGACCAGAGGGGCTGTACTATGCAAAGACTGACTACGTACATTTGATGTACACTTCTATTTCAAAAACACTTAATTTCTTTTTACTCTTTGCCAAACTCAGAATTTGGTCATCACACATAGAGAAAATAGACAAATTAATAGGAAAGAATCCAGTATGTTCAATGCTACAATAGACATGAGCAAAGAAAATTTATAGGAGTGAATCAGGTGAGTCAATAAATGGAAGAAAAAATTGGATAAATATGCACATGAATGATTTATCTCTTCAGAATTAAATTCTCCTGATGGATAAATCAGCTTCCTAAATTGCTATAAACAGTGTCCCAATTTTTCCTTTCGCAGTATTTTCTGGGGAAATCTAGGTACCCACTGTTTAATTCTAGTGAGTTCTATGCTCTTGCTCACTGAGATGTTCTAGTGAACCCCCAGCTTCACTAGATGGACAGAGGTGGTCTCATTAAAATCATCAATTTGAGAGTTTATAAAAATAATGCTTAAATGAGATCAGTTCATTAAAGAAGGATAAAAATGTAGCAAATGCCCCTATTACCTTTATTTCAGCATGACTTAGCACTTTTTTTTTTTAGCTTACTTCTCTTGGTTTTATAATCCTCCTGATTTAAGGAAGCTGCCTTTCAGAGTGCTTTTTTGTATTATCTTTCTCACTTTATCTTTTAGGATGGTGTCATTGTGTAGTGTATTTACATTTTGTTTTTATAGTTTTCTTGAGGTGTAATTGGCATACAACAAATGATACATTTTTTAATTTATTTACTTATTTTTTTGGTACCGGTGATCGAACTTAGGACCTTGCATTTGCCAGGCAGGAGCTTATGCCGCTGAGCTATCTCCTTAGCCCTAAATGACACATTTTAAAGTATACAATTGGATGACTTGATGTATGTACATTTGCAAAACCACTACTTACATGATGAACCTCAAGTTTTTACTTCTTATGAAATTTTTTGTTTTCTATTTAGTTTTTACCACAGTAAATCTCTTTCCTTATTTTCTGGCCTCTTTCATTTTGCCTTTGAATCATAAAAAGGAAATAGATATCTTGAGCCTGTACTTTGCCAAGAACCATGAACTAGTAGAGATTTTAAACTGGACCCACAGTCTGTAATTTTTGGGTACTTCAAGCATAATCCACTTATCTAGCAGTGATGTTCAGTAAGAAGTTAACATCGATTTTAGACATCAGGTCTTTCTTGAGCTCATTCTGCAAAAGTTCAGTAGGAACTATTCAACTGAATTGTGCTATCACAGTCAGCTGAGACTGACATTTGACATTAGAAATGTCTCTTTAATGGGTCTTGTTGATTTTATTTTCAGGATTTCAAGTTTGTTCCTTAAGAGTGCAAACTGATAAAAAAAATTCATATTTTGTTTCATTCAACAGATATTTATCGAACACTTATCATGTGACCTTAAAAAATAAGTAATGATATATGAGTCAATACTTAAATAGTATATTACAAGAGGAAAAATAAAAAGGCAGCCTTGAGACTGACCAGTGGAGGAAGTGTATTTTATACAAAGTATTGACAGAAAGTTTTCCTGGTGAGATCACAGGAGAGACACCACAAGGAAAGCAGAAATGAGCCATCTGAACCTTGTGGTCACCTGGGGAGCATCAAAAGAGTCGGCAGTGAGGACCAAGGTTTTCACGTGCTCAGAGAACAGAACAGGAGCCAGTGTGTCCATGCCACAGTGGCTAACATGAAGTGGTAAGGACGTGCCTGAGTGGTGACCACGTCCAAGTGGGATGGAAAGGCATTGGAAAGATTTGTGTGATATGTCATCTGGCATGTGCACTATGTTAGAAAGTCACTGAATTATACCGGTTTTCCTTCACTCATACCAATTCACTGCATGTACAGTGATATATCAGCTCATAAATATAATTTGTTGCATGATTCTGGTAAACATGGCCACACTCATGTTCATGTGGGAGCAATGACCATGGTCACGCTCATCACCCAATGCCGAAATCAAACAGACCAGCATTTGTTTGTCGCAAACAGAAACAAATTTTTGCCAAGTCCCTAGGTTTGTGAACCAAATTGTTTGCAAGCAAAAGCATTCATGAACAGAGGCACCACTCTATAGAGACTTAAAACAACACATACTTGTTATTTTAAGGTTTGTGAGGGTCGGGATTTGGACAAGAGAGCCTGCTTAGACGAGTCATTTACTAGGGCCTCACAAATCTGGCATCAAGTTGTCTTACTTGAAGCTTGTATTCCTCTTACAAGATCATTCAAGTTGTTGGCATAATTGACTTCCTAGAGATTGCAGAGATTATAGGACCATGGTCCATGGCTGTGGTTTGTTCTGGCTGGAGGAACAGTGATAGAAAGTCTGGAAGCCACTCTGCTTCAGAATTGGCCTTTGGGTCCTGGCTACATGGTGTCTCCCAATCTAGTGAGTCCTCAGGACCAGGAGGGTCCTGCTTGAATCTCTCTCCAGCCTGCCAGTGGGGTTTCTGCAGCAATCACAGCAGCAATTTCCCCATCACCTTTGTCCCAGAGTGCGACCTAATGAAGGGAATGAGTCTCCCCTTCCAAGTATAAGTCATGCCCACCCTTAAGCTGAGGATGTTATACAGGGCACACACCCCAGGGAGTCGGACTTTATTGGATGTGTCCATCTAAAATTTCAACTCAAGGCTTTCACAGTCATTGCAGTACATTGAGTTCCATAGAGACAGCGCTGGGGCAAGTGAGAGCTGGGCGGGCACTGAGCAACTGTACCTCCCTGAGGAAAACAAGTAAACATGGGCAGAGGAAATCCTAAGAAGCTGAGAGGCAAGATGTCATTCTATGGGCCTAGGGAGATAGCTCAGTGGAATAAGTGCTTGCCTGGCAAGCCCAAGGTCCTGAGTTTGATCCCT